>JAJEJH010000538.1:0-42177 GCA_026122585.1 Anacardium occidentale
ATGGATGAGAGTTTGTCATTTAAAAAAACATGGGGTGGAAATATGTCGTTTGGCCAATATAAATTAATCGTTAAATAGTGAGATCTTAATACGATATTTGTGACATAATTTAAAATTGTCAAAATTTTGCATATTGCTTTAACTCCATCCCATTCTTCTAATTGTTGGGATCTTAAGGTCATCTGAAGAGCAACCATTCAACAAGTTTTAAAAAACTCAAATAGAGTCCCAGAAAAACCAAGTTAGATCTCTATTTTCTAACAAATACAAAAATTAGAACTCAAAAAAACACACATAGGATGTTTCAGAGAACAAACCTGCGTTTATGGCTTTATTGGTCTTTGCATGGAACTGTGTGCACTTCCCATCAATCAAAAGACTCACGACACCCTATGTTTTTGTCCCTTTAAATTTAATTAATATCATTTTTAACCTTATAATTTATTAATCAATTGAATTTTAGAAGGAAACTTATATATTCATTTGAATTTTAAAGACAACTTACCATATGTTATTGTTCGCTGCCATCCCATTGGTGGTGTGTAGTGAACCCTGTTGTATGTCACTGCACTGTTATATTATATAAACATATGTGAAATATATATATTATTATTATTATTATTATTTTTTCTTGTCACAACCACTTGTAACATATAACAAGAATCCCTATAAGGCAACTGCTTCTTAGAAAACCATACATTATGTGGAAACTATAATTATAATGTAATAGAATATTAAAACCCACCATACAGTATCCAAATAAAACTCATACTATAGCATTATATAATACTAATATCAGAAAACATATATATATATATATGATACTGTGCATCCCATGCATGAGCAATATAAAGCATGCAAGCCAACATACTATCTGCTGAAAGTTAAATATGTACATATATGTATACATTTGAAAGCTTGATTAAAAACCCACTCAATTGTATCTCATTCTCTAGCCATCTCACGTTTCAGCTCAGCCTCCCAAACTTTGACTTACAAGAAAAGGACACTAGAAGGAATGAGTGACAAGTCACTTAGTAAGTATCTCCTAATTCTACCCTTGGGTGGGTTCTAAGTTGTATAGCCCAACTGGCTAGCTGCTAACTGAAGAACTTACTCAAGTTCCTAATAGTCTAATAGCTTCTTCTGATCTAACTTGGCTAACTGCTTACACTTTACTTCACACCTTGTTATAATTATGTATATGAATATATGTATATGACTTAATATGAAAAGGACCTATGCTTGTACAACTCAACTCTCTGAGTCCTCATTCTGATATTCATTATCTTGTTCTCTTTCTTAAACTCTGAAATTTAGAATGCTCTCGAGTTTTCTAGGGTCTTAGTTGAACTCTTTATATTTCTGCTTATATTTTTTCTTACTTTATAGGTTTCTCTCAGAGGATCTCAATATCTAGATTCTAACTTATGTCTTACCATAATAACGTATATGAATATATGTATCTAACACAGTATGAATTATTTAGATCCTTCTGACTAGCACTCTATTATTTTCCCTTTTTACTGCCTTATCTTCCATCATAATCTACAAAGATTATCCAACAAGTTTATTCTTCTGAACTACTCATGACTGGTCATGAGAGTTTATCTGCTTTTTTTTCTCATTATATTATAAAGTCTGTCTTTTAGTAAAACTATATCTGATTATTATATGTTTATTTAGTGGTACTTATAATCTCTTTTGATACCTATCTGATTTCTTTTCTATTCTGTTTTTAGTATGTCATACATCAGGCTATAATACTTATTATTAATTACGAGTCATTATTAGTTGTTCTGTTTACAATTTATGCTATAAATTTATGAACATATTTGGTTTCGTATAAGATGTTCTATCTTTTCTTTTACTTATCAATCTATCTAATAGGTTCTATTTCATTTTACTGTTATAGTCATTAGTTCTCTGTTCTGCTTATTCTCATACTACATAAGTCATGCTATAAAGTAAGCTGAAAACATAACTAGTTATGATGAAAATCATATCTAGGCCCTTAGGCCTGTTTACTAAAAACATCTCTCTGAAAATTGTTTTATTGAAAATATTATTAGGATTCGAAGATCCTAAAATATTGAAAAGCTAAGTAATAACATTGTATCTGAAATCTCTCTGTACCTGTATGGGTACCTGCTATACTGATTAGACTAATGAACATGTAATGTACTATGTATGCATGATGTCTAATGTTGTTGAACATGTAATGTATATTGATCGTGTGAGTTCAATACTACTGATGCACATCTAATGCTCTCTATAACGAGCCTGGTCAGTGACCATTTCCTCTCTAACAGACACTATACTACCTTTCTAATATGATACCCTCTCTCTAATGAGCTTTATAGACTCACAGATGCCCTTTCGTATTTACTTCCTAATAGCTAATGTAGATATCGGCCTGTAAAGCTAAAAACTCATGTATATGGATCCCTTGGTCCTTTTTTCTGAAAATCATTACTTTACATGCTATGTCATGTAATGTACAATGCATGCATGATGTCTAATGTTGAAGTACCAAGAATATAAAACTGTGGTGCTGATTAGATTGATGAATACAAGGATTTGACACTTTGTCCATGTGAGTTCATGACTACTGATATATATCCAACGCTTTCTCTAACGAGCTTGGTCAGTGACTACGTCCTCTCTAACGGATACTATACTCCCTTCTAATAAGATACCTTCTCTAATAGGCTATGTGGACTTACAAGTGTCTTCTCATATATATCTTTAATAATTAACCCAGATATTGAGTTATGATGTAGAAACTCATGCATGAGGATCCCTTGATCCATTTCTGAAAATCACTAAATTGGCATGCTATGTTAAATGATGCTATTCATGCATGAAATCTTGTTATTTTCTCTTTCTTTGGTTATATTTTGTGTAACTATACACTTATTATAGTTCTGTTCAGTGTATCCTTACTGAAGCTTCTAGTTTTGTGGCTTATTAAACTTGTTAATAAGTTTTGTGCATGTTGTTTTGTATTTTGTTATGTTTTATACAAGCTTTCTATTTTTATCTTAGTTTTCTACTCGTAACCTATCACTAGGTTACTTTGTTTTAAGATATAGATGAGTGTTCTTATACTGATACGAGATTAAAGTGTGATTCTGGAAAAGTATTTTATCTTTTATCTTTTATTTTTTATTTTCTTTTTATTTTTTATTTTCTACTTTTATCTTACTATTTAGCTGCTTTTACTAGGTGCATGGGCATATTCTAGGTGACACACGGTCGTACATAGGAATGCATAGGACCGTATACAGGGCATGTGTTTGATCGTGCTAGTTTATGAAATCTCATGATGAAACTTTGGCTAGCCACACGGGCGTGTGGTGTGAAACATACGAGCGTGTAGCTACTGTCTAACACTTATGTGTCTTGCTTACATAGGCGTGTAAAATTGGGATTAAACACATGAGTATGTGCTCAGTCTCACAGGTGTATGTTTGAGTTTTTCAGGTATACACGGGTGCCATGCAAAGCCGTGCTTATACAAAAATGAGGTAACACGGGCGTGCACTTGTAGATATATGATCATGTGCTCAACTCAAGTTTTATAATAATGCATTTGAAAACCCATAAATTCCAACTATTTTTTATCTAATCACTTCCAAACTTTAATCAATCATCAATACAAACTCAAGGCTTCTACCAGTATGTACACAGACATCAAAATCATATTTCAATCATGTCACATCTCATAAATAAAGCATATAATTAAAATAATATATTTTACATAAGTCTATACAATTTTAATTTTTATGAATTATATGAACATAATTAAAACTTCAATTTAATATCCAATTTATCTTTTGTAATGTCCAGTGGTTAAGCATGTTAAATAGTGACCAGACATAGACCTATATTGCTCATTACAAATTGCCCAAACCACTTTTTCCCACCCAAAGTTTTTATAACTAACAAATCTCGTCCATTAACTTTTAAAAAATCAAATATGCATCTATTAATAAAAACTAATGATTAAATTTAATAATTAACCATTAAATTTAATTAGTCAATAAAATATTTTGTTTTTTGAATAAAAAGAATTTAAAATATAATAAATAATATAATTAATTTTATAAAAATAATTAAATAAAAAATAAAAAAACATCCACATTTGAAAACCCACTTAGTTAGATTAACGGTTAAATCTAGCAGCCTCCGTCATAAGAGATAACTAGAAATAGCTGAAATGCTTAAAATCGACTATTTTTGGTCATCCTTGATGTTTGTTAAATCTTTGAAGGTGAAATATAATCGCTTTCATCATCGAAGCGATCAAATTTAATTGTTAATTCAACTAAATAATTGTTTATGTCCACTTAGTTATGTTTTCGACGACCAACACTATCAATAGATTTTCTTAATTTTTATAATTTATTTTTATTATATTAATATTATTTTATATTAAATTTTATTTTAATATTAATATTATTTATTTTTTTAGTGAAGGGTATTTTGGTTATTTTCATAATAAAGTTAATAAATTTGAAAGAAAATTGGTTAAGGAGGTTAAGACTGTTATTCAAGGAAACCTTGGGTGGATAAAAACTTTTGGCCTTTTGAAGTAAAACATTTTCGATGAAGGTGTATTTTTTTTGTTATACCTATATAATTCATAAAATGTTACTAATATTGTGTAAGTGCAATGAAAATAAATTATTTTAATCAAAATTTCTTAATTTTATGGCTCACAAAGATCCCTCAGCTTTAGGTTTCTAAAATTATAATTTACTAAAAACATTTTAAAAATGGTAGTTAAAGTTTTGAAAAAATCAAGGTATACATATTTTTTATACATATTTTTTATATTTAAAAGATATATCATCATATGATTGCATGTTAATTTATGATTATTTACAAATTATTTAACCATATAATAATATATGAATGTAGCCAAATCAAACGCAAACATGTATATGTTCGTATTCGAATTCGTTTAGTTCTCATTCGATTCGTATTTAGGTTCGTATTTATCAAATTTTTTATAATGAAGTTCGGGTTTGGATTCATTTTTAATTAATATAGTTCAATTTGTATTTGGTTTATATTCGTATTCATATTTATATTCAGTTCATATAGTTCATATTTAAAATTTTAAAAAATTATAATTAATAAAATATAATTAAAAAATTTTTAATTTAAGTTCGAGTTTGTATTTGTGTTTGATTCGTACAGTTCGTAGTAGGGTTTGTGTTTGTTGATTTTCAAAACCATAATTCGTATTTGTATTTGTGTTCAGATTCGAACAATTTGTTTCAGACAAGTGATCTATATTGCCAACCCTTAAACCTTTTAAATTAATGTCAAATGGCACTCCAAAAACCCAGCAAAGATTAAGGCCAAGCTCACACAAAAACAAGCAATTTTTCAAGTAAAAACAACTCCAAATTCAAACACATTCAACTCCAAAATTAGTCACAACTTCAATCAACTTCCAGCATATCAATAGTTCACCCATTAATCCTCATTCATCCAATACATTGAAAGGTAGAAGATGATATTCAAGTTACAACACAAATGGAATACTTATTTGGAGAGATAACTAGCAAGATGCTTTACTCAAGTCTAAAGGAAGAAGATTCACCAACTTGAGGTTGATTCAAGTTTAAAGAACCTTGGATGCAAGCTTAAAGGAAATTCCACCCACTTGTTTCCAAGCTCATCCACTTGAATCTCCACCACCAATTCTTTCTTGCAACAAGAATTGGATAAAGGAAAGAAATGGATACAAAAAACCAACAAGTTCTATGTCCCAAGCAAAAGCACAAAACTTTGGGTTTTGATTTCAATATTCAAATCTAATTACAAAAATGAGAGAGCAACTTTTATATAGGCTTTACAAACTATGGTTTAAGTAGTTAACCCTAGTTAACTTTGCATCATATTACAAATTATGGAAAATAAAATAAAAGGCCAAAGACATAACAAGTAATTCATATAATTTCTAATTACATTACAAAATAAATAAGAAATAAATATAAAAATGGAACAATCTTGGATGCAAGCATTTTCCTTGATTAATTTGTCTTGGGCTTGAATTTTCAAATCGAATATTTGAATTCGATCCAAAAGGTCATTGGCATTCAAATTATCGTTGAAAATCATCAGGAATTCAAAATCTTCAAGAAGAATGCATTGAAGGGGTTCTGGAAGCTGAAGCATGCCAAAATTGCTTGAAAAAGACCAAAATTCCAAAAAGTGGCAGAATCCAGATGCCGCGACATGCAGTGCACAGTGCGCAAGTGCGCACGCGGGTGCGCGCTCAGGCAGGTGTGCGTGCGAAAACCAAGCGCTGGGCGTGCAGAAGCTGGGCGTGCGAGCGTTAGGGCGCTGGGCGCGTGAGCAGGTGTGCGTGAGTGCACGCTTGCATGTGCAGCAAGGCAGCGTGTGGGCGCGCACACGCACACAAGTCAGGAGCGCAGCATTGCGACACCAGGCAGGGGAAATCTTTGCGCAACCCGTTTTCACTTGTTTCTTATCCGAATTGAGTCTCGTTTTTTTTCCTTAGCTTCGTATGAAGCCACTTGATGAATTTTGACTCTTTGGTTTGCCGTTTCTGAATTTTTTGAATTCCAAGCATGATCCGAAGGCCTTGAGGAATATTATGCACAATCGTTTAGAAGACGTTGGTATTATCGTGCATGGTTGGAATTATGACTTTCAGAGGCATAGTTGGTCTTCTTTTCCGAGCATAGAAAACTGGAACACAATTTTGAAATCTTAACATACAAATTGAGGGCGTCAAAAACTTGATTATTGAAGTCACCTTCGGTTTCACATACGGAAGCAAATACGGATTCATATCAACAAGTTCAAATCAAACTTAAAAGCGAATATAAATATATTCAATTTGAATCTAACATTACTTTTAAATAACAAATTAAATTAAATTAAATTTCAGAAATATAATATAATTTTATAAAATTGGAAGTTTCTGTAAAAAAAAAAAAAAAGGTTAATTGTTTAAAATAGCAATATTTCAGAAAAAGAAAGATACTCCCTGGAGTGGTCGTTCAAAGATCATATATCTCCCATGATATTGGACCAATAGTGAAACAAAATCAAATTCCATAATTAAAATTGGAAGTTCCTGCAAAAAAATAAATGATTAATTATTTTTTATTTATTTGCTTGGATTAGAAACGACCTGGCCCTACCCTTTTTTTGGGCACGGCTCGTGGATGGTTGCTGGTTGTGCTAAGCCATGGGTCAAGGGGGCCTAGTCAGGATCTTGAAAATCGGTTCGATATAATATTATAAAAAAATAAAAATTAAATTTATTAAATATTAAATGTAAAAAATAAAGAGAAATTTTTAACGTAAAGAAGATTGATTTTAACAACCAATTTCACTCATTTTAAATAATATTCTTTCTTTATTATTATAATTTAATTTTCAAACATGTTTTCTTATATTAGAAAACATAAATTGTTTTTTAAAATCAATTTAAAGAATTAAAAAAAATTAAATTGGAAAGTTAAGTCATTAAAGGTCTAGAAGGCACAATCCTTGTCTTTTGATCGTACTGATACAATCCAGGATTAAGGCACAATGAGTTACGTCGATATCAATCTAGTATAACATAGCACAACTCACTACTATATCTATTTTGGATTTATCTCAATATAATTATAGTGATCTATAACGAACATATTTATTCATTTAATATTTAATTTCTAAATGCATTCGAAGAATAAACAAACTCTTGATTCTACTAATGTTGGTATTTTATTCATCTAATTCCAAATATTCCAACCTTGTTTGATTGAGACTTAAAAAATATTCCAAATATTATTAACTATTTTAATATGATTTCTTGAGAAAATTAAAAATTCTTATCTTATTATACTCTTATTCATAAGAAGAATAATCTTTCGCGTTTCAAAATGGATTTTAAGATTAGAAGGTTATTTTCATGAATCTCTTGAATTTCGTATATCCTTATTATTTTCAAAATGAACCAACTAATTGAATCATGAACTATTGAAGCACCAGGTTCAACCACTGGACTGATTATAAAAGCTTTGCCAAAAAGTTAAAATTTGACTCATTTCTGTGTCATTCAGGATCATGTCCATCATAAAATACCAAATTCTGAGGAAATTTTGAACTATTCAAATGCCTTTCATCTGTAACTGAGAACCATAAACCAGTTGACCAACTTGCCAGATAAAGAGAGAATCCTGATCTATAACGAATTATTCAAGACCATGTCCACGAAATTGAAAAGGAATGCGAGCTCAGTGGGTCATCAAAGTTGTTCATTTGAATTGATTTCATACTTATCAAAACACACACACACACACACATATATCAACTTTAATGCAGTCTATTGTGTCAATGGGTTGTACTACGGCAAAATTCAGCATGTGGACGAATCTTGGAAGTTTTGCGAATCTGTAAAGATGATAAGACTCAGGACATGGCCTAAAATATCTTAAATTTTGTTTGATATTATACACAGAGAGAGAGAGAGAGAGTGGGCAAAATTGTCTGCTTGTAGAGGAGGCTGGTCCTAGACAAAACTTAACTGGCTTCGCTATGGGGATTTTAATTTTCTCCCAATGTCTGGCAACATTAACGTCAATTTGCTTCAGTATGAAGGCACCAAGGACAACCGAGGCTGTCAAATACAAAATCTAATTCTCTTTGGTGGGTCTAGTTCAAGATTCTTCATTCTTAGTAATTTCTTCAATCCAACTATCAAAAATTTTTCTAACTGGGGTTAACCTTTAGGGTTAGCTTTAAATCAAATATATTTAAGTTTATTTTTGAGTTTAATTTAAACAAGTTTTAAACAAATTATCATGATTTAAATTCGAATTATAATATTAAAAATTTTTGAATTTGAATCTGAATCATATGAACCGAATTCAAATTGAAAATTTTTTAAATTATAATTTATTAATTATAATTTTTTATAATTTATGTGTTTATTTTACGTTTTTAAGCAAACATTTTGTGTTTTTTATAATTATAATAAATATATTTATATTTATAATAAATCATACAAATATATTTATGTTTTAAATAAATCTTAATAAATATATTTGTGATTTTAATAAGTCATAATAAATATATTTACGTTTTCAATAATTTATAATAGATATATTTATGTTTCTAATAAATCATAATAAATATTTCTATTATAAGTAAATTCTACTAAACGAAATGAACTCGAACTTAATTCTTGAACTCGAACTTAATTCTTGATCTCAAACTTTTGCCTATAAAAAATTTGTTGAACTTGAGTCTAAGCTTGAGTTCGACTTTTTTGACGAGCCAAACTCGAACAAAGCTAAGTTTGAGTTTGATTCAGTTTGAATCTAGCCTTACTAACATTAACTAGGGATAGATTTGAGTCAAAATAAACTCAAACAACAAGAAGTTTGTATTTGGTTCATAGTTTGGTGGTGAATATTTGAGTTTGGTGAACTCTCGAAGGAAGAAGACTTGTATTTGTTGGGAATAATTAAGATCATGTTTGGTTCGATTCATTCAAACATGTTTGGATTTGTCAAATTTGAGCATGTTTGGTTTGATAGAAACATAGTTGAGTAATGTTTGTTTGCATAATTTCCAGAATATGCAGAACTTTTTTCTTCAACATCTAAAATCCAAAGTTCACTCAACAACAACTCATTACATAACCATAAACTTAAAGACCTAAAATTTAAGTTATAGTGTTATACATATTCAAAATTTAATAATAGCAATTAGCAAGTTCAACATACATATTCATTTAGTAAATTGACATCCAAAAATCCAATATTCACAACTCCAATTAGTACTCCAATCAATATATATATTTAGTAAAATGTAAAACATAGGGTAGAAGTTAGAATAGCTAGTTGTCACATTTGGTACTCGGTTGTATACAAATTCTGCATAAGCAACATAAGCAAGCTTGACATCCTAATCCTTCAAACTTTTACTTACCAAACTTTTGAAAAGTGTTCCCAAAGTATGATTGGTGACTTCAATTTGGCCATTGATTAGCATATTTGGGAATATTTGAAGAGTGCCAAGGTGATAGTTTTTTTTTTTTTGTCCATTCATGCATAGTCTCCCTATCAGATTGATAAGACTTTTTTAATAACAAATTACTGGTATCCATAGGTATAATATCATAAAAGACTCTACTATATACATCTTATAGAAAAAAATGACATCTTAACTTGTTCTATGATTTGGAGAGTGTTTCTATTGCTAAGCCATTAAAGCTTGTATGGTTGAGTATGTGTAAAAGTAGGCAAGCTCAATGTTTTCACAAGGGTAGTGGATACAACATTAGTATAACTTAAATTTTCAATAATGAGTGTGTAGACCTTCTCTTTGATGGTACACCTTGTTTAGAAAAGGTTCTCTTTTTGTTCTTTACCTTGGTTATCTTGGGTATGCAATGCCCTCCTAATAATAAGCATGCTTCCATTGTTAGCCTCTTTTATGAACTCTCTCTCACTTTCTTCATGTTCAACTTCACTTTCCTCTCTTTGTAATGCTTTCTTAATTTCCTCAATCTTTTTCAAGGTCATTACCCTTTTATTTGGGAAATTAACTAAAAAATGCCCATAGTTATGTCATTTGAAACATTTCCTATTCTTGGGGTCATCCTATGGCTTAAAAGTGATATTTTTTTGATAATTTGGGAACTCTTACCTATGTCAATTAGTCAACTCTAGTTGATCTAATAAACTAAATCCAATGACCTATGACTACTTAGACTAGGTAAACTAATAATTATTAGCTTTATAACAACTCAAACCTTGACCACCACCTTGGATGACTCTTGTCCTTACCATTAGTCCAAGCTCCTAGTGTCTAAAAATGATAGTTTTCTCCTTAGGTTTCTGTATAACCTTCTCCTTTCCCTTGTCCTTGGATGGGAATCTAGTCTTAGAGTAAAAGTGGAGCCCTTGTAAAGTGTGCTACACTTGTAAAGAGTTTTAAGAGTTGAGGCTTTCAACAACTTCTTTTGCCTATCTATTTTGATGGAAAGTTTGCATACATCCTTAAAATTGCAATAAGCTTGTGATTCTACCCTGTGGGCTATGTTTTTGTCTAATCTTTCGAAAAATCTAGCAATGGTTTGTTTTTTCACCTCGGATAGCTCGTTCCTTATCATTAACCTTTTAAACTCCCTAATGTACTCTTCCACACTCTTGTGATTTTGTCCGAAAGTATGCAACCTTAAGTAAAGGTCTTTCTTTGATTATAAGGTAAAAACCTTCTCTTTATTAATTTCTTCAATTTCTCCAATGATCTTACCGTTTCTTTACCTTTTTAATCCCTTTTCTTCTTCATATTCTCAAGATTGTTAAGAAGAAGGTGAACGAAAATGAGTTTAATACTGAAAATGCAATCTTTGTTTTGCTGATGACTTGATTCTATTTCGTAAAGCTGAGGAGAACTCTTTACAAATTTTCAAGCATGACTTTAATGAGTTTCAGATTAGGTATAGATTGATGGCTAATAGAGCTAATAGTAATATATTCATCTCAGGTATGAATGATAGTGAGAAAAGGAATTTGAATGATATTCTTGGATTCGAAATTGGGATTGTGCCATTTAAGTATCTCGATGTCCCTTTAGCCTTGTCCAGGCTTGTTAAAGAGCATTGTAAGCCATTGGTGAGTAAAATCCTGGCCTGTATTTTGTCTTAGAAGAATAAATTTTTGTCCTATACTGGTAGTCTTATAGTTATTAAGGCTATTCTTTCCAACATTCATGTCTTTTAGGCATCTCACTTTTTCCTTCTTAGCAAGGTGCTAAAGGAGATTGATTCCAAACTTAGAGATTTCTTTTGGAAAGGAGTGAAAGCTACTAGTGGGAAGTCTAAAGCAACGTGGGATAAGGTTTGTTAGCCCAGCAACGAAGGTGGATTGGGCATTAGATTGAGTAATGATTGGAATAAGGTGGCGATTACGAAACATCTTTGGAATCTTATTTAAACTAATAATCAATCTATTTAGACTGATTAGATCAAGGAAAATAGGGTCAAAGGTAGAAGTATATGGAACATCTAAAGCACTTATGATTGCCCTTAGTGGTGAAAAAAGCTCCTCAAAATTAGAAAAGACGTTTTTAAGAAAATCACCTATATTATTAGCAATAGGGAGCATATCTACGTTTGGTGGGATAATTGGCATCCTCTTAGACTTTAGTTGTTAGGTTTGGTGAAAGGATCATCAATGACTTTGGGTTAGATAAGTATGCTAAAGTTAAAAAGATCATTGATAATAAGGAGTGGAATTTGTAGGATCTGTCGCCACGCATACCGCTACTACTGAATAATATCTTCTTCTTTTATTAATAAACTAAAAATTCTGTATACATGACGGGAATCCTACGAAAAGAAACCTGCTGCTGCTAATTATATACGCATTGCGAAAGCTGAAACTGAAACTTATCCAATGTACAATGGGCCCAAAATGACCTTTTCATAAATACATACTATTTTTTTTTCTGTACATACACTGAGTAAATATAAAATTTACAAATATGACCCATCAGGCCAAACTATACACTGAAAGCTGATATGGAGCCCTCTTCCGTCAACCACGGTTTACCCGTTCCTCGCCAACATCAAACAAACCTGAAAAGGAAGGAAGAAAGAAAAGAATGAGTGATAAAGATCACTCAGTAAGCAATCTTTACTTCCCTCAACCCAAGCAAGTATACAAACAAACACATACCTGGCCTTGGCCCTAACATTCATTTATTCGCTTGTTGAATTTGGATATATTACTTATTCTGTTATCTGGTTGCATTATTAGTTCATGTCATGAAATGTAGATCATGTCATGCTGAATAAATACTAAATATGCATGCATCTGAATATCTACGTATCTGAAGATACCTACTGTGCTAATCAGACTGATAAACACAGAGATTCGGTATCTTGACCATGTGGACTGAACAGTCTAGCTAAGGGCTCGAAAGTTGAATATACTGAAACTGGATGATCTGATCGTAATCAGAAGACTGAAATTCCACAGATGCCCCCTTGAGTTCACCGAAACTCTAACCCAGATATCGGGTTTTGAATATTGAATGACTAAAAAAATCGGATCCCTTGATCATTTTCCATGCTGATGCCTTGGCATGTCATGCTATATAATGCTTATGCAACATTATTTATCTGATTATATCATTATCTGCTGCTTTTTAGCCATTAAATTGGTTTCTCATGCTTTATAATTCATTTTAAACTAATTTTCTAGAAAATTGCTGGCGTATGGGCGTGTGGGTAAAACACACAGGCATGCAAGGAACACACACGGGCGTGTAAGGCAAGGACACACGGGCGTGTGCACAAATGCACAGGGTCGTGCACTGGCCGTGTAGTCGATCGTACTCACATCTGGAGAAAACTACGCATTCATTAGAAAATCAGGCACACGATCGTGTCCCTCAAGACACACGGGTGTGTCCTCTGCAATCAGGCTGTACACACTTCGTACACACGGACGTGTCCCTACAAAAACAAAGGCACACGAGTGTGCACTTGCAGGCACACGAGTGTGCACCTGCGGGCACACGGGCATGTGTCTTGCTCTGCACCGACGACACATGCCTCGAAGTTACAGGAATCCATACCAAACATCAACCAATCTCAAATTAACTTAAAGCATGCATTTCTAACACTTCAATATGCATACAAAACACTTCAATTTCATCTATCACAAACTACATCTCAATCCACCATGAAAATTATTATTTCTCTCACATTCACACATACAAGCATAAGCAAGCATGATTCTTGGGTGGAAATCATCATCTCAAGCATCATCTCATCACATATCAACATATCAACATCTCATATAACTCATAAGCATGCTAGAAATATAACACATAGCACACATCATCACATACATGCTGGGAAACTCAAGGAAGAAGTAAGGAAACACTTACCTCTTACCATGGCTGCTAGAAATCTCTTTCTATCTAATCTTTTCCTTCTCTAGCTGAATTGAGAGCTACTGGATGCTTTATCTCAGTTTTAGGTTTGGGAGTCACTGAAACAAAAAAGAAACTTTGGCTGAAATGGGATAAGCTAGGTGAGAAAACACTTAAAACTCACTATCTCTCTCCGCCTACACACTTGCACGGGCGTGCAAGGTAAAGTGCACGGGAGTTCACAAGGGAAAATGAATAAACTTCATTTCCCGCACTACGTATGATAGAAACCTCTCAAAGGGAATCATGCGAAAGCCACACAGACTCTGAAAACTTAATATTTCACCCCTAAACTCTTCTAAACTCTCAATCTATTTTTATTTCTCACATCTAACCCCCAACTCTATCCCTATGGGCATTTCTAATAAATTTGTCTGCTACTATTTCTAGGGAATTAACATTAATTAAAAATGTTAACATGGCTAGACTTAGAGGGGCTAAAGATAAGATTACATGGAACCCTGGAAGAAATGGTAACTTTTCCACCAACTCAACATGGAATGTGTTTAGAAACAAAGATGACGAAGTGGAGTGGCATTATCTTATATGGCACAAAAAATTTATTCCCAGACATGTTATCATTCTCTGGCTCGCCATAAAGAAGAGATTAAACACATTGGACAAAATGCAAAGGTATGATATATGTTCTAACTTGAAATGTGTGTTTTGTGGTTTGTATGGTGAAAATATTGATCATTTATTTTTCCAATGCAACAATAATTAACATTTGGAGCAATGTTTTAAACCTTTGCAACGTAAGTTATATAGGCCAAGGTTGGGTTAGCTATTTTGAGAAGATTGCGAGAGATTGAAATGACAACTCTCTTAGGTTCACTATGCCTAAGTTGGGTGTAGGAGCTGTTGTTTATTTTGTTTATTGTGAGAGAAACAACAGAATTTTCTCTAGATCTTTCTACACTAAAGAGTGAATTTGTGTTTTTGTTAAGAGGATTATTAGAGATAAAGGGGCAAAGTTGACTAACTTCTCTATATTTTGTCAAAATCGGTCTATTGCCTTAGTTTGGTCTCTACTAAACAAGATTTTCAAACAACGTCATCATGTGTAATATCTCTTTGCTTTCCTTACTCTTGGTGGAAAGAATTGAGAGTAGGAGAATAATGTTGCCTTTTTGCTTCCTTAGCCTCCTTGAGTGTTGAGATTGATTGTTATGGAGCATAAACAGGGATACTGGGTGGGATTGGAGTGTTACTTTGAGAGAGCTTTCTTCCAACTTTTTTCTTGGGCTTAGTTGAGAGTATGAAAAAATGTTTATCTTTCATTAACTAATTTGTTGTTTTGCATCTCTTTTTGTTGGCTTTTCTCACCTCTGTTTTGAGCTATCTCTCCTTATTAGGTTTTAGTCAATAAGATGCATGCTTTTCACAGTGGTTAAATGAAGCTTTTTGAGAAGTAAGAATTTAAAGCTAGAGAAATTGCTTCGCATTTCAGTTTCAATGTCAAATTGGAGAACCTCATGGTAGATCACCCTTTTCGGGCTTTTTTCATATTGTACCAGTTAAATTACATTTGCGGGAAGTCAAAGATTCGTTTTACTAGTCACAGACACTATTCCTATAAATTGTAGAACCTAGGAATTATTTCTGGATTTGGCTGATCTTTTCTCTCCTTTGTGCATTGATTTGGATATCGTTTTATGCCAGTTTTTTGAAGGCATCAAGTCCTTGCTTTTCCTCTGCAATCGAGCTTTCCTCCAAGGGCTCTGCCCTTGGTGGAGGGCTGCTAATTTAATTGGTGCATGGAGGAGTTTTGACCAAGAAAACCAGCTGCATCCTGAGACTTCTTCTGCCTGGATGTGGTGCTTTCGATTTTCTTGGCTGCGCTTGGAGCTTTTCAGGCTTTTTATCAGCTTTTAAGGCCTACTGCTCAAAGAAAGCTGAAGTTTTTAAGGCCTTTTTTGAAGCTGTCCAGCAAGCTAATTTGCTTAAGATTTTGTGTCTGTGGTGCAACTTTGTTTGGATTATAGCGGCAAGGGCCTGCCCTTTGTTTTTGAACATCCTTGTGAGTTCAACGGGTCCAGAAGGGTTGCGCTTAATTATTCGGCCTTTGGGCTTTAATTTTCATCTTTGTAAAATTTGTATAGGTAGTCTTTGTTCTTGTTCTTGGCCTAAGGATTGTGCTGTGTATCATTTTTTTTTTTATCGTAAATAATTTTCAAATGCTCGGGTTAGGTTAGACTTGTTGGTTGGTTTTATCGAGGCTTGTGGTTGTGGTTCTGAACTTCTATTTTACAGGTGAATGCTCTCACTATACATAGATTATTTCGAATACACTCTTTATTTTTTGATTTTATAAATTATTTAATTACCAAATATATATATATATATAAACTCAGAGACTTAGTTTAGTGGTAAAGACAGGGTCACTCAAATGGTCAAAGTTCAAGTTATAATAAAACTAATAACTCTTGATTTATCTGGTCTGTAGTTGTAGCTCTCGGTGATCACAGGCCCCCGGATTTATTCTATCCGATTAGTTAGAGTTGACCGACTGATATGGATAAAAATTCTCGAATTATATATATATATATATACTCAACATGTAATTTAATGAATTATTATTAATAATTTGATTAAATAAGTTAATAACGTGACGTAGTCAACTTCCTTCTTTTGTCACGCTGACTCACAACATAATCCAGATGATGAGATTGCCACCTCACTTCCCATTCTTGTATTCAATAATCTCAATCTTGTACTGTCAGCCCTACAGCTCAATCAAATTTTCACCCTCGAATCAAACTCAAGTTACCTCTCTTGCCGCCGACATCCAATGAGTTGCCACTGTAAGATGAATATGTCACAATCAAGTAACGTTAGCTATGCTCCTTATGTTATCTTCCAAAAGATTTACTGTTAATTTGGTATAAAAGATTGTAGGATTTAAAATATTGAATTGACAAAATAGTCCCTGACATGAAAAGCACTGTAGTTTTTGAATTAACCAATTAAAAAACAGTCAGTTTTGATAAAGAAAAGTAACTCATATTTATTTGTTATCATTGTTCTAAACCTTATCGATTAATCAAATAAATTTGATCCAGATTTAATAACCCATTCAATTCAGATTAATTCGATTAAATTATTATATTAACAGCAATAAGCATCACGATGTTAATATTTTTTATGTTTTTTGCTTTTATATTTAGCTAAATACATATAATATTAATGTTAACACTACTTTTTATGAAAATTTTGAACAAAATTAGTATTGGTAGAATTTTAACAAATAAAATTAAAATTAAATAAATTTAAAAACATTAAAAACCTGTTTGCCTAAAAATAAGTGAAATTCAGTGATAATTTTTTACTTCCAAAGCAAAGGCAAGGAGGGTAAAATCGGAAATTTACGTTTTGGATAAAACCAAATCTCTTCGTTGAAAACGAAAACAATTTCATATAAAACTCGCTTACTTAGATGGTCTAAATGCTTTTGCTTTACTCGGCCATTTTACTTCTATCATCAATCTCAGAAGGCCCTTTTATTATGTATGTATCTCCGTCTTTTATAAATACGTGTTCTTAGTGTGGAAAATTATTTTGTTTTGTTAAAGATTGATACTTTATTGGTCTTTTTTGGATAATTTTAGTAGTTGTTTTCTGCTTTTTGTTTATCCGTTTTATTTTGTCTGGTTTGACGATTTATCTTTGATTTTTGCTTACATCCCATGATTTTATTTGCGAAGTCTGCAGATGGGTAACTTTTATTTTTTTTGATATGATAAGTTAAAGTGATGTTTAATGAGTCATGTTCTGCTCTGCAGTGTTAAGTTTCACGAATTGAAGTAATGATGGGGGCCAAGGGGGTTCTTCTGCTACTGCTTTGTTTGGATGTGGTGTTGTTTCTGGTGGTAAAGAATCAAACTTTTATGTTGTGTGTAACTGTTTTACTTTCGGTTTGATTTGTTGTAAGTTATATTTTGTTTTTGAGTTTTGACTTGAAAAATGAGTTATGTTTCTTAGAATGCTGCCCCATCAATGTGCCCTGCTGATAATCTTGGGAGCAAATGTGATGAATCAGATGATTGGGAAGGGGAATTCTTCCCTGGCATTCCAAAGATCAAGTATGAGGTAAAGAAATTTCAGTTTGGCTTTGTCCATATGGTTGGTTTTCAAGTTTCTGTATTTGCAATTACTTGTTTGTTTCGTATTTTATAGGGTCCCAATACCAAGAATCCACTTGCATTCAAGTGGTATAATCCCGAAGAAAAGATTCTTGGGAAGAAAATGAAGGTTGGTTTCTTGTATTTGTATTTTTTGAACTTTGGTTGCTAAATTGAGATTGTGCTGACCAAGTTATTAATGGAGTAGGATTGGCTGAGATTCAGTGTTGCGTTTTGGCACACTTTCCGTGGAACAGGTGGGGATCCATTTGGGGCACCTACAAAATTTTGGCCATGGGAAGATGGTACCAATTCATTGGCTATGGCCAAAAGAAGAAGTAAGTTTGGCTGATCTGCTTACACAGTGTACTTCGTGTTTATTATTGATTATTGTTTATAATTGAATGTGTTCTTTTTATGACACTTCTTTTGGTACAGTGAGAGCCAACTTTGAGTTCATAGAGAAACTTGGAGTTGATTTGTGGTGTTTCCACGACAGGGATATAGCTCCTGAAGGAAAAACCCTTGAGGTTAGCCATTTATTTTCTTTTACTGGTATTATTCTTATTGTCTCATTTACTATCATTCATTGTTGTTTTGTGTTTTCCTGAATTAAATATTTTCTCTTTTATATCATGTTTATGGGGTTTTAAATATGTAACAGGAAAGTAATAGAAACTTGGATGAAGTAGTAGCCCTTGCAAAAGAGCTTCAGGTAAGTATGTGAAGTTGTATTAGTAAGTTTAATTAAATCTGATTATTACTTAATCATATGCTTGAGTAGAGTAGAGATGCAACCTTGGTCTCTATCTACTGTCTTGATTGTGGGACTCATTGTTTCTGAAAGGAACAAAAGAAAAGGAAAAAAAGAAATTAAAAGTCTCACTTCAAATACAGATATCCCATTTCTCCTCTTTAGCAATTTGATTTAAAGGTTTTGGAGCCTCATATTATGAAGTATTCATTTATTTCTTGCACTTAAGAGTGTTATTTACATGGACTTAAAGCATCCTCCTTGACATCATTATCCCTTATCAACTGAGCTAGAGTGCATTGGTGGTAAAAGAATTATTTTAAGGTCTGTGATAAGAATCATCATGTGGCAGGTTTTTGTGAGACACACATATAATTTCTACCAATTTGTCCATTAAAATATCTTGACGCTGTAAAGAACTCCCATTCAATGGCAAGGCAATAAGAAAACCTCTAAAACTCTTTCTAGGATACATGAGATGAATCCTATGATTTGACATTGTTATTTTGTTGGATCTATAATTTTATGATACCTCTTCTGCAATTGTTTTGTTTTTGGAGACCAAAATCAGAAACCAGTCTACCATGCTTACCAAATCTTCTGATTCCTTCAATGATTTAATTATCTGAATCGGCAGGGAAACAAGATTCATCCACTGTGGGGTACTGCTCAGCTATTTGTGCATCCTCGCTTTATGCATGGTGCTGCAACTAGGTAATACATATAGAGGATCCCTAACTTTTCCTACTGTATGTTGTCTTACTGAATGTGTCTATTTCTTAACACTATTAATGTTTCTGAACTTTTTTACAGCTCTGAATTAGGTGTCTACGCATATTCTGCGGCTCAAGTCAAGAAGGCCATGGAAGTAGGTGGTTGTGGATATTATGAAAAATGCATTTTATTTCTTTGGCATATATTTTTAAATTATCTCAAATTTAGTAGTTATTTAGAATTCCGATCAAAAAATTCTGCAGGTCACGCATTATTTAGGGGGAGAAAACTATGTGTTTTGGGGTGGCCGTGAGGGTTATCAAACTCTCTTGAATACAGATATGGGAAGAGAGCTGGATCATTTGGTATATTTATCCAACATGTCCTTAATGTTATGCTGTTGCTTTAAGTTATTTTCTTTTGTATTTATTTTTGCTTAGATTATGTATTATTGACAAGGTTTTACTATCAAAAAGTTCTGTTTTGGTTTTAGATTTTATTATTTGACAGAGACTATTTGTTGCCCATGTGCAGGCAAGATTCCTAGAAGCTGCTGCTGCCTACAAGAAGAAAATTGGATTCAATGGTATGTTTTTCTTCTCTCCATTGTAATGGATTTACATTTATGACTGTCGGTAGAATATTTCTTATGATTTATGGCTTTATTGAATATGAATAACAAACTTAGTGTTATGGTGTCTTTCATCTCTCAAATTTTCATTTATCCAGAAAACTTAACAGTCATTTTTTTCTTTTTATTTTGTTTTCTACACACCAAATTATGACGGGGACCTACATTTTCTTTGACTTTCAGGGATTCTGTTAATTGAACCCAAGCCTCAAGAACCTACCAAACACCAGTATGCTTTTTTTTTTTTCCTTTTTCTTGATTTAATTTTATGGCCAATGAGGCAAATAATTCAGATATATTTTGACATATGGTGATATGTGTCAGATATGACTGGGATGCTGCAACAACTGCTAACTTTTTACGAAAGTATGGTCTCATAGGTAATATCACTGTTCACCGTTCTATATTTTTATAACAATATTTAGATGTCTGAACTACATTTTTGGCATAATGGGTGGATCGTTCCTTATTTGGACATTGCCAATCTACTTGAGATCCTTTTTTGGGATTAAAACTTAAAGTTGTTCTCACCGGATAAGGACATCATATTTCCAAAGCACCAAAATTGTCGCCAACTTGATTTTACTCCACGATCTACAGTCTTCGGTCCACCTGGGGCTATAAACTGTTGGACCACTTGATCTTTTTTATCTAGAAGAAAATTATACATTATTTATTTCAACCATTCCATCCTGATTTCTTTAATTGGTAGAGATCCACATTCTCTGTTAACATTTAAAAGAATTGTCTAAGTATTTGTGGTGATTATTGACCGTAACAGTTAACATCTAATATACTGTTACTTTTTTCTTCTTGTAGATGAATTTAAACTAAACATTGAGTGTAACCATGCCACCTTGTCTGGTCACAGGTATGTCATAACTTTTGCTTCTGAAGCTCTTATTTTATGCTTGCTTCTTTCAGTTGGAAGATTGAACTTGCATGAAGTTCCTCAGCACTTGTAAAATACTTGTGTACTTTGCAGCTGTCATCATGAGCTTGAAACTGCAAGACTCAATGGTCTACTAGGAAATATTGATGCAAACACTGGCGATCCTCAAGTTGGTACTGAAATATTCTACACTTTTGTCTGTTTTTTATTTCTATGCTTATTTTGGATAAAGAATTTACAAACTCCACTTGATATCCTGAGATTTTAGTTTATAATATGGAGCTGTTGACATTACCACAGGTTGGGATACAGATCAATTCTTGACTGATGCTGCAGAGGCAACTATGGTTATGCTTAGTGTAATCAGAAATGTGTGTAATACAATAAACTATCCAATTCACTGTAAAACTCCTCTGATACTAATTTTAGCCTGAATATATTTCGTTAATTTCATTTTTGTTATCACAGGGAGGATTAGCTCCAGGAGGATTCAACTTTGATGCAAAATTGTGAGTCTCTTTATTCCCTTATTGATCCTTTTCTTATATGCTTTGCATGAATTTTTGTTTATAAGATTTTTCATGATGGATATCTATGTTGCATCTTAATTATGTTTTGCTCCACTTGTTTACATGACAGGATTACTATTTTGTATGTTTTCCTATAATGCTTTAATCTCTTTACCTTTATAATACCCCTTTTGACTTAAACCTACTTTATAATATATTTTAGACGAAGAGAGAGCACAGAAGTTGAGGACTTGTTTATCGCTCATATTACTGGAATGGATGCTCTAGCCCGTGGACTTCGAAATGCTGCGAAGCTGATTGAGGTGATAATTATTGTTATATTAACTAATATAAAATACCAGTCCAATTTACTTCAATAGACTGTTTTTTTTTTGTAATCAATTTTACTGAGTGCATTCTGTTATGGAAAAGGATGGTTCTTTGGCTGAGCTAGTCCATAAGCGATATCAGAGCTTTGACTCGGAAGTTGGGGCTAAAATAGAGGTAATATGTTCCCATTAATTTTTTTTTTTTTCAATTATTTCTTTGGCTAATGCAAAATGTTGCCATCTAATGATAGGCTGGTAAGGCTGATTTTGAATATCTGGAGAAGAAAGCCATGGAATGGGGAGAACCCAAGGTTCCTTCTGCGAAGCAGGTAATTAAACACACACGTATGACGTGTATATTATCTGTGACATTCAGATAGCTGTTATCTTCTATTGCTAGTAGCAGAATATCCATTAACACAGCTGGCTATGAGTTCTACTGACCATGAAATAGGAGTTAAAAAGAATTAAGTAGATTGATCGATGCAATTTTCATCTCTTTCCGTAATGCTAACAATAATAAAAGACAAGTCTCTCAAGAGGAACCTAAAATGGATAGTATTATTAAATTTTGTATTCGATTTCCTAGTTTTCTCTTGTACCAGCTTCTTCGTAGTCATAATAGTATTCAATATGATTACCATGTTTTCTTCAAGTGTTTTTTTTGTTGAATCTAAAGGAAATTTGTGTCCAACGTGGCAGGAACTTGCGGAAATGATTTTTCAATCTGCAATATAGATATTAGCAGCAATGGAATTTTGAGCACACTAGTAAGAGAGGGAGACACTAGGCACATGAAATAAGTTTTCTTAAGTAGCTGGTTCTGTTTAATACCATTTCCCAGTTTTTGGTCAAATGGATCTTGTTATATTTATCTGCCCAGGAGAATATTTGAAGTGGGGTTTTTGGGCATGTGCAACGCTATCTATTATCTCTAGTAGAGTTTTATAACCATATATTATGGTTCTTTATAGTTTATGTATCTCTGTCTTTGCCTTTATAGTAATACTTGATTTTTATGTTAAGATTCTAATATCTTGAGTGGATACCTTGCTTCCTTTCACGTCTCATTTTCTAAAGCGTCTTGAGAAGGCATTACACCGATAAAACTATGTTTAGATACTTTTAAGTATCTATATGTATTTAAATAATTTGTGATTATATAATTGACAAGATTGAATTATTTTGAATACCCACTTATGAACCTGATTCAATCTATCTCTGTAGTAATAGAATTATTGCACCATGATTCTAAGAATCCAGTTCAGTGGGCAGTGTTTTTCTAAAATTTTTATTATCAAAGGTTATAGAAAGGATTTATAATGCTATTAGGCGGTTGGTTTCCTGTTTTCCCTAAATTTATTAGGAAAACGACATAGAAATTAAAGTGTACGATATAGAAAGTTATCCCCCCTTATCCGTCTAGAAGAATTTTCTCAGCCTCTCATCCCATTCTTCAGCTTCCCTGCTATAAAATTTGCTTAAATCACCAACACAGCAACGATATCACCAGCCTGAAGACGAAACCAATGAGAAACAAAACCCTGAGCTTGTTGATTCTACTTCTTCTTCAACCCATCGACACAATTCCAACTCCGCGTCCGTGGCCGGACCAATTCCATGCACTTCTCTACATGAACTTGAGCAAAGGCCTTCTTCAGATAAGCAATCTCTGGTACGACTGGCCACGGGGAACCAACGTGAACATATTTCAGAAGCAACTGGGGGTGCTTCTGTACGATGTAGAGTGGGACAATGGCACCACGTTTTACTACACTTTAGGCGAGGCTGCGACATGCGAAGTCATGCAGTTTGACGTCGGGATTCCGCGGAGGAATTTTCTGGACGGAGCCAAGTATTTAGGGACTCAAACCACTGATGGGTTCTTGTGTAATGTTTGGGAGAAAGTTGACTTCATCTGGTACTTTGAAGATTTTATTTCCAGGAGGCCTGTTCGATGGGACTTCTACGATGGTAAGTTAACCATGTCACAAATTTTGTACTTGTTTCTTTTCTCGAAAATATTGTAAAATACGCCATTAATATTGCAGGTATATCTACACATGTTATCACGTTTGAGGTTGGTGCAATTTTAAATGAGTCATTCATTCAGGCACCTTCGTATTGTTTCAACGAGACCACAGAGAAGAAAGTACTTAGCAGTTGAAACTTAAGGTGGGTGCAATAAAAACTTTGTCAAGGAATTGCAGCTTTGTTTTAGCAAATTATGGTATGAAATTTAATAAGAACTAAAGGCTCTGTAGATCGTCTGGATTCATCTATGCAGTGAGCTTGGTAATGAGAAGTACTTTGTTATTAGTGGAACGAATTCAAGAAAGCCATATTATAAGGGTCATTAATTTTTTAAGCAATTTTAGTGAGTTATAGGAAAATATTACTCAGGAGATCGAAGACTATCCTAATATAGTCAAACAATTTGTTTAATTACAATTTTGACCCCATCTTTAACTTATAATAAAATGACAAAGTCTTACCTTTGTAGTTTCAATAAACAAAAATCCCAATTAATCATCACTTTTGTTAAGAAATTTTATTATGATCATTTTATATTGAATTTTTTATTTTATATATATTTTCTAAATAATGTATATCTGGGGGGTGAAATATAATTTTTAAAATGTTAGACTTGTTAAAAAAATTTTCATGAGGTTTTTGAAAATTTGAAAATTCAAGGGTATTTGAAAACTTTAGAATTTCATTACGTCTCTTGATAATTTAAAAAATGAGAGAACACTCCTAAAGAACATAATAACAAACGCAACATTTTCAGGTTTGTTAAAGTTTTAATATGTAGAACCCACCGTCACGCATACCACTGTTGCTGAATATAACTCTTTATTTTATTGATAATCTGAAAATTCGGTATACGTGACGAGAATCCTTCAAAAAGAAAACCTGCTACTATACATTTATACCTAAAGCGGAAGCGGTAAACTGAAATATACAATGAACCCAAAATGACCTTTCATATATATATATATATATATATATACTGTTCTATACAATACACTGAGTAATTATTAAATTTACAATACAAGACCCAACAGGCCAAACTATACACTGAAAACTATGTAGAGTCCTCTCTCGTCAACCACGGTCCACCCGTTCCTCGCCAGCAACAAACACACCTGAAAAGGAAGGAAGAAGGAAAGGAATGAGTGATAAAGATCACCTAGTAAGCGATCCTTACTTTCCTCAACCCAAGCAAGCAAACACACATAACACATACCTGACCTTGGCCCTAACATTCATCTATTTGATTGCTGAATTTGGATATATTGCTTATTCTGTTATCTGGTTGCATTATTAGTTCATGTCATGAAATGTATATCATGACATGCTAACTGTAAACTAAATATGCATGCATCTGTGTACCTACGTATCCGAAGATACCTACTGTATTGATCAGACTGATAAATACAAGGATTCAGTATCTTGGCCATGTGGGCTGAACAGTCTAGCGATAAGCTAGAAAGCTAAATATGTTGAGCTGGATAATCCGACCGCAGTCAGAAGACTGAAATCCCACAGATGCCCTCTCGAGTTTACCCAAACTTAAACCCGGATATCAGATTCTAAATGTTGAATGACTAAGGAAATCAGATCCCTTGATCATTTTTCATACTAATGTATTGGCATGTCATGCTATGTAATGCTTATGCAGTATTATTTATCTAATTTCATTCTTATTTGATGCTTATTAGCCACACATACCATTGTTGTAGAATAATATCTTTATCTTTGATTAATAATCTGAAAATTCGGGATACATGACGGGAATCCTACGAAAAAAAACCTACTGTTATACATTTATACATAAGCGGAAGTTGAAAACTGTAACTGTACAATATACAATGGGCCCACAATACACTTTCATATATAAACTGTTTTTCTGTACATATATACAATGAGTACATAGAAAATGTACAATACAAGACCCAATAGGCCATGCTAAAAACTGAAAACTGATATGAAGCCCTCTCCCTTAATCACAGTCCACTCGCTCATCGCTAGCACCATACATACCTGAAAAGGAAGGAAGAAGGAAAGGAATGAGTGATAAAGATCACCCAACAAACTATCTTTACTTCCCTTAACCCAAGCAAGTAAACCAAATAGAATACATACCTAACCTTGGCCCTAACATTCATCTACTCGCTTGTTGAAACTGATTATATTGCTTCTTCTGTTTTCTAGATTTCTTTAATAATTCATGTAATGAAATGTATATCATATCATGCTGATTGTAAATTGAATATGCATGCATTTGAATATCTACGTATCCGAAGATACCTATTGTGCTAATCAGACTGATGAACACAGAGATTCAATATCTTGACCATGTGGGCTAAACAATCTAGTGATAAGCTAGAAAGCTGAATATGCTAAGATGAATGATCTGACTATAGTCAGAAGGCTGAAATCTCATAGATGCCCCTTCAAGTTCATCAAAAACTCTAATCCAGATATCAAGTTCTAAATACTGAATGACTAAGAAAATCGGATCCCTTGATTCTTTTTCATGCTGATGTCATGGCATGTTATGCTATGAAATGCTTATGTAGCATTATTTATCTGATTTTATGCTTATCTGTTGCTTATTAGCCATTGGAAATGTTTCTCATGCTTAATAATTCATTTTAAACTTGTTCCTAGAAAAATATGCTAACGCATGAGCGTGTGGACAAAGCACATAGGCGTGCAAGGAACACACATGGGCATGCATGGCAAAGGCACACGGGCTTGTGTGCAAACGCACGAGGCCATGCGTTGGCCGTGCAGTCGATCATGCTCACTTCTGGAGAAATCTACGTATTTCATCACTTAAACACACACATGGTCGTATCCCTCAAGACACACATGTGTGTCCTGTGCAATCAGGTCATGCACATTTCATGCACACGGACGTGTCTTTATAAAAGCAAAGGCATACGGGCGTATGTCTTGTTTTGCACTGACGAAAAATGCTTGAAACTTGCAGGAATCTATACCATACATCCATCAAACTGAAATTAACTGAAAGCATGCATTTCTAACACTTCAATAAACATACAACACACTTCAATTTCATCCATCACATG
Source organism: Anacardium occidentale (assembly GCA_026122585.1). Classification (NCBI taxonomy): domain Eukaryota; kingdom Viridiplantae; phylum Streptophyta; class Magnoliopsida; order Sapindales; family Anacardiaceae; genus Anacardium; species Anacardium occidentale. Next base: position 27,045 of record JAJEJH010000538.1, read on the forward strand.
CGACAACTCAATCCACCATAAAAATCATCCTTTCTCTCATATAAACACACACAAGCATAAGCAAGCATGGTTCCTGGGTGAAAATCATCAACTCAAGCATCATCTCATCAACATATCAATGCATAAACTCATCATATAACTCATTGGCATGCCAGAAACACATCCAAGTATCATCAACATTAAACACAAGCTGGGAAACTCAAGGAAGAAGTAAGGAAGTGTTTACCTTTTGCCATGGTTGTTGGAAAACTCTTTCTAACTAATCTCTTCCTTCTCTAGCTAGATTAGGAGCTGCTGACTGCTGAAAATTTGTTCTAGGGTTGGGAGCAATTGAAACAAAAGAGAAACTTAGTTGGAAAATGGGATAAGCTGGGTGAGAAAATACTTAAAACTCTTGTCTCTCTCCTCTAACTCACTTGCACGAGCATACAAGGCACAGTGCACGGGAGTGATAAGGGAAAATGAATAAACTTCATTTCCTGTGCTACACATGAAAGAAACCTCCCAAAGGAAATCATGCGAAAGTGACACAGACTCTAGAAACTTACTATCTCACCCTAAACTTTTTTAACTCCCAATCTAATATTATATCTCACATCTAACCCCCAAACTCTACTCTAAAGGGTATTTTTAAACCTGGGATGCTACACCCTTCCTGTAGCATCCTAGGTTAGAAAAACCCTTAAGGGTAGAGTTTTGGGGTTAGAAATAAATTTTAGAAATAGATTGGGAGTCTAGGAGAGTTTAGGGGTGAGTTAGTAAGTTTTCAAAGCTATGTGGCCTTCGTATGATTCCTTTAGGGAGGTTTCAATCATGTGAAGCGCGAGAAATGAATTTCGTTTATTTTTCCATGTGCACTCTCGTGCATTGCGCCCTGCACGCCCATGTAGGTGGGATTAATGAGAGAGAGACGGGAGATTAATGCTTCTCACCTAGCCTTTATTCCCATTTTCAGCTTAAGTTCTTCTTTGTTTCAGCAGCTTCCAGCCCTAGAGTAGATTCCCAACATCCGACAGCTCCCAATCCAGTTAGAGAGACCAGGGATTAGCTTGAGAGATTGATTTTCCTGTAGCAATGTCAAGAGGTAAGTGTTCTCTCACTTCCTTCTTGCTTTCCCAGCATGCTTGTGATGATTGTGGATGCTTGGAAATGTTTACCTACGTTTCCAGCATATTATGACATGAATGTATGTTGATGTATGATGAATGATGTTATGATGATGATTTCCACCCAGGATACATGTTTGCTTTGCTTTTGTGTGTGTTAGTGAGAGAAATGGTAGATTTCCATGGTGGAATGAGTGTTAAGGGATGAATGATGAAATTGATGTTTGGTATGTGTATATTGGAGTGCCTGAAATGTGTGTTTTGAGTTAATTTGGAATTGAATGTTGTTTGCCATGGATTCCTACAGTTCCAGGCGAGCCATGTCTATGCAGAACGGGACGCACGCCCATGTGCTCGTAAGAGCACACCCGTGTGCCCTTGTTTCTACAAGGACACGGCCGTGTGCACGAAGTGCGCACGACCTGAATACAGAGGACACGCCCATATGTCATGAGGAACACAACCGTGTGCCTGATTTGTAAACGAAATGTGCATGATTTCCAGAGGCGAGCATGACCGGCTGCACGGCCAACGCACCACCCCGCGTGTCTGGGCACACGCCCGTGTGCCTTTGCCATGCACGCCCGTATGTGTGTCATGCACGACCGTGTGCCTTGTCCACACACCCGTGCAACAACAATTTTTCACAGAAAAGGCAGAACATGACTTATAAAGCTTGGGGAAACCAAATTAAAAGCACAATATCATCAGATAATCAGTAATTCAGATAAATGAAGCTGCATTGCATACCATAGCATGTCATGTAGCTTGAGAGAGGATCAAGGGATCTGAATCCAGTAGTTTCAACATTCAGAACCTGATGTACGAGTTATAGTTTTGGGTGAACTCGAGGGGGCATCTGTGGGATTCAGCTTTCTGACATCAGTCAGATTGTCCAGTATTATTCATTCAGTTTTCTAGCCAGTAACTAGACTGTTCAGCCCACATGGCTAAGATGTCGAATCCCTGTGTTCATCAGTCTGATTAGCACAGTAGGTACCTTCGGGTACATATAGAGATTCGCATGCATGCATATTCAGATTTCAGTTATCATACCATGACATACATTCCATGATATGATTAATTAATAAGAAACAGACAATCAGAAAAATCAGTTTCAGCGCCAGCAAGCGACTAGATGTATGATTAGGGTCGAGGCCAGGTACGTTATTGCTTGTTTGTTGCTTGCCTCGGTTGAGGGAGGTAAGGAATGCTTAGTGGGTGATCTTTATCGCTCATCCCCTTCCTTCTTCCTTCTTTTTCAAGTCAGTTTGCTGCTAGCGAGGAGCGGGTGGATTGAGGCTTGCGAGAGAGGACCCCACACACACAGTTCCAATTTGTATTATCAGTTTTGGACCTGTGAGGTCTTGTATTGTATTTTTTGTATATTATCAGATGTAACCAGATTTTACAGAAACATATATATTTATGAAAAAGGTTAGTTTGGGCCCATTGTACAGTTTAATGTATTTTTATTTCCAGCTTCCGCTTGTATACAGATATAAAGCAGTAGTTTTCTTTTCATAGGATTCTCGTCGTGTGTACCCAATTTCCAGATTATTAATAAAAGAATCTTGTTATTCAGCAGCAGGGATACGCGTGGCGACGAGTCCTACACCTCCCCTCACTTTCTAATCTTTTTTTCTTATAGCATTAAAATCTCCATTATCACCCAAGGAGAGCTCCTTGTCATAGAGCTAAGCCTTGTTATATCCTCCCAACGCATCCTCTTATCTAAGTAACTGTTAGCCCCATAGACAAAAGTAACAAACAACTTATTCCCAGAATGCATGAACTCAACCTCATAATGAATAAGCCTTGTTAGATTTTTACAATTTTCGTTGTCACTTTCCATTTCCCCTTTATTTGGGGAATAATTTTCTCCATCCATGATCTCAATTCCAAAATTTTCAAGGAATACGACCAATTAAAAAAAAATTTTACATTAACAAAATTTTATTGTATTTTAGCCCACCATTATTAGACATATTTTTCTTTTCCTCTTGAAAAATCTTCTTTGGATAAAGTTTATAAGAACTTAAATTAAAAAACTAGAAAATAGAAAAACTCTTGTATGTTGGGCCGACTACTTTCACAAATAAGCCCACAAAGGGAGAACAGGTTAAAGCCCACATGGAGATGGCCGCATCGCCAATGGGACCCACCTTCTTTGGGCTCTACTTGTTAGATGAAATCAACGGACCGAAACGAATAAAGGGACGAAGACAAAATTCCTCAGGCGTAGATACTTACAACTCACGTTCCCTTCCCTTCGGTGCCTCTTCCTCACCTTTTCATCTCGATTCGATTCCATTTCAGTTAGTCTTCCCCAACAAAAACAGAAAAGACTTTCAAAATTTGTTCTTAAGTGCCCCAATGTATCAAAAGTCTCAATTTAACCCTCGACCTTAACCGACTTCTATGAGCAGAACCTCGCTCTTTTAACTCCAGGCACGTTACACACACGCTACTTGAGCGGAGATTATCATACGAACTGTGTTCTGTTGAAAATTATTTGTAATTTGTTCTTTCTCGTAATTCATATTTGTATTCTGTTCTTTTTCAGGGTTAGGGTTTTGCTTGGCAGATCTGATCCATAATTATTGTGAAAATCGAATTATTCTCTGATCTGTTGTTCATGCATTGAGGATACGAGATCGAGAGATGGGTATTTTATTTTCGCGGATGTTCTCTTCACTTTTTGGCGATAAAGAGGCTAGGATTCTAGTTCTTGGCCTTGACAATGCTGGCAAAACTACGATTCTTTGTATGTTATTTTGGGACCTCAAGGCTTGCCCAGTTGTTGTGTTGTGACTGTAAAATGGGTCGTTGCTGTTTCTGAATGACTTTAATGTTTTTATTTTGGGTTTGGTTGTGCAGATCGGCTTCAAATGGGCGAAGTTGTTTCGACTATTCCAAGTCAGTAGAGTAGCCCTTTTTTGTTTTTACTATGTTTAATAATGTTGATTTTTTTAATTAGTTTTGAAGTTTAGTCATGGTGTTTCATAATGGATTGAGTAGTGAAAAATAATAAATGGTATGTTGCAATTTGTTTGTCTATATTAATATGCAATTAAGTTGATTGTCTACAGTTTCATATGGTGTTTTGTATTTTAGTGTTTTTATGTTTCTTTTTTTGATTTATGCAGCAATTGGGTTTAATGTAGAAACGGTGCATTATAATAACATCAAATTCCAAGTTTGGGATCTGGGTATGTCAATCTGTTCCTTTGATTTGTATATGCAACAGGGGCTGCTACTTTTCCTTTCAATGGCTTTTTGTTTCATAATATTAATAAATAAATACGACCTTTCAATTTAAACTGAAAACTGTTGGGCCGTAGTTATCTTTGTGTGCAGTTGTTCTTTTCTTTAAAGCTATAATTAGTTGCTGGACTATCAAGCGGTTGTTTGTATCATTTTATATTTTTCATTAAATGGTAAATGTCAGCACAAATCCTCATTGTGTTTTTTTTTTCCTTTTTTGCTTGATGTAGGTGGTCAGACAAGTATCAGGTAATATCTTGGTTTGGATGTGTTTTACTTTATTATGTAATTGATGGTTAGGGAACTGCTAAATTGTTTGATCTTTTGATGTGCTTAGTAAATTCTGTTAACATGTTTATGGACTGGTAGATTGTGGAGGCTTTCGTACTATTCCAAAGTCCGAAATATATAAAACATGAATTTGACTAGAGAGTAAATAGATTTATTTGAAACTTGTCTCAAGGGTGTTTTTTTTGTTAAATTTATGTGTTTCTTCTTTCTGTTTTAGTCCATTATATGTATATTCACAGTGATGTTTTCTTTAAGTAAATAAAGATTTTATTTAACATTGGATATTGCCTCCTCCCTTAGGCTCCTTGTGACCCAATATGAGAATTATGACTGCTCATTCTTTTGGTAGATCAAGAAAATACTATGGAAGATTGTATTTATAGTATTCCTCGATGTTGTAAATTTCTAGTTTTCTTCTAGTCTTTTTGGAGGGCTTTCCCACTTTTGATTTCAGATTTGGATGTTTTAACCTATGATTTTTTTCTGGGTCAAAGTCGTTTTGTAATTTAAGAAGTTAACCAAAAAAAGGGATGATTTCATTCTTCTTTATTGGAGCTCTTTAGATTAAGAATCGAAGATTTGGAATTGAGTGAAGAAGCTCGTATAGGAAAGATTGGATTGAAATGAAATTTTGTCCTCTTTTGTCTGCATTACTTTAATATTATTTCTCGAATTAATTGTTAAATAACTCATTTTCCTATTGATTGCACAAACTCATTACCTGTTTATTTTGTTTAATGGAAAGGCCATATTGGAGATGCTACTTTCCAAATACACAAGCAATAATTTATGTTATTGATTCAAGTGACACAGATAGGCTGGCAATAGCCAAAGATGAGTTTCATGCAATATTGGAGGTACACTTGTCTTGGGTTTATGTTTACATATTCTTCTTAATTGGAGACAAAAAGGATAAATGAAACAAGATGGACAAAGAGTGATCAAGGGGTTCTCAAAAACCACAGATATCTTTGTGAAAAGCAAAACAACTTTACTCTTTGTGAATGATAGAACTTTCTAATCATGTCTATATGAACTATTTGCCCCCATATCAGACCAGAGACTACCAAAAATTCTGTTGTGCTTTTTTTAACATATTAATGGTAGGATTGAGGGATTCTAAAAAAAATTGTATTTGAAAATATGATAGTAATTCATATCCTTTCATCTAAGCCAATCAGATGTTCAAGAGAGGAGAGTTAAAAATTACATTCTTCTTATCCCTTTTTTTTTTTTTTTTTAAATATAAATGCCAACTTTAAAGTTCTGTAAATTTAAGGCATTGGGTTGGATTGGATAGCTGGTTGCCAATTGCTCTCAAAATCTTTAATGGCACTTCAGTTGACCTTCTGTGCGGTAGTAACTAGGGCTGGATTCGAGCTGATCAGCACGATTTTGGTTTGGCTCTACGGGAGCTGAGTTCAAGCTCGGTTCAGCTCTACAGGAGCTAAGCTCGAGTTGAGCTTGAGTTCACCTCCAAGCTCAAGTTTGGCTCGCTTGAGGTGAATTGAGTTTGAGCTCGGCTTGGTTTGACTCGTCAGGTGTCTAAAATATTCAAAATAACGTTGTTTTGATATACATTGGTCAAAACGATGCCGTTTTAGTTATTTTGAATCATTTTCATTGGTACACGAGCTTCACGAATTGAGCTCATGAAAAGCTCAAGCTCGAGCTCGCCTTTTGGGTTTGAGTTCACAAAAGGCATGCTTGTTTCATACTTATTCTAATAGAGCTCAAGTTCAATTCTAAGCTAACTCGATTCGAATCCAGCCCTAATAGCAACCTAGGCTTACTACTTGTATGCATCAGAAATTGTTTAGGTTCTTAAAATATGATACAGAAGCGAAGTTTTATGTATGATTACAGGTATCGTTATTGCTAAATCAATCCATTAGATATTTGGAATGCACTTTCATATGAATATATGAATGTCTAATAGCTATTAACGTATATCACTGGTTTTGGCACGTCTTTTCCATTTTTTTCCCATTCCTTTTTTTTTTTTTTAGTACTCATTGAAAACTAATAAAATAATTAGTCTTTGCTATTGGTGCCTTTACCTTCATATTAGCGTTGTTAACTACTTAAATGCCTTATTAACGCATACTTTTTGAGTTTTCATCCAATAAGTGAAAGTCCCTGTTTTAAGTTTCTGACTCTTTTGGCAGGAAGAGGAATTAAAAGGTGCAGTTGTTCTCATTTTTGCAAACAAGCAGGTCCTTATTAAGACCCTTTTTTGTCTTTTTAAAGATTCATAGAAATCTTGGCATCTAGTTTTTGTTTTTTGGACATAAATGAGATTGACTGACGTATTACCACCTTTGTTGTGTTCTGAGAAAAAAAGTTTAAAATATTATGGATATGAAGCTGAGATCGTTTATTTATGGTTCATGTCTCCATATTACTTTTTCATATTAATTTTCTATGGTAATTGCCGCCTTCTGTTTGACATTATCTTTCTGATTCAAACAGGATCTTCCTGGAGCACTTGATGATGCTGCGGTGACTGAGGCATTAGAGTTGCATAAGATTAAAAACCGTCAATGGGCTATATTCAAAACTTCTGCAACTAAAGGAGAAGGTCTTTTTGAGGGTTTGGACTGGTAAGCTTAGTAATACCTTATTGTTATTGTTTTTTAAGCATATGGTGTTGAAGTTACAAAGCTTTGTTGCTGTCAACAACTCTCTATATAATGGCAACTATTGCGTGCATCATACTAGGTCTAACTCCTCTTATTTGCACTTGTTGATACTGTTGTGGATTTCATTCACTCTGAAGGATTTATTTTCTTCTATACTTGAAAGCAATTTCACGCTGAACTAATATTCTAGTCTAAAAAATTTTAAGTCTATGATTTCTTTTGATGCTTTTTTTACTTACCACCTCTATAGCACTAGATGTGAAAAAGACACTTAAATCAGTTAGGGAATTTATTATCATGCACCAGTCAATTGTCTAATGAGATGGATATTGATTTCTAATGTTGTATCAAAAATTTTGAAATTCTCGTTGTCTGCATATTTGCAATTTCTGTTTGTCACTGTAACATAATCATCCCTAAAAGAAATGGATGATTTAAAACTACATTTCAACGAAAAAGTTTTACAGTTTAGGAACATAATGGCAATTTTCCTTACAATTGCAGGTTGAGTAACACACTCAAATCTATAGGTGGCTAACTCATGGGAGAAGGGCACTGGGCTTTTGCTGCTTCCATGAGATCAAGCTGCGTCTCGAAAACAAAGGAATGATGGTGGTATTTCTAGGTTGAATTGTTATGGAAAATTTTATTTGAGTGCAACTTTCTCCTTCACCCGCATATTCTTTCTTTTCAGTACACCATTGGTATACATGTACCATTTTTGTTATAAGACATGTTTGGCGCTGGTCTTCTGATTTGTTATCGTCATTTTTCTTTCACTGCGTTCATTAAGTAATCCTTGTCACTTTTAGATATTTTTTTTCTTTAAGGGATAAAATTTTTATTATGTTTTATGAAATAAATCAAATTATTACCTAACATCTAATGATGTTAAATAAAAATGATGTGATAGTTTTTTTTCACTAAAACATTGATGTGGTCATATTAATGTATTGGCGTTGATATTTTATGTGCTGATATGGATCATGCATGTTGATGTTGTACTCTTTACTCAAATTCATTTCATCTAAGACCACAAAACACATGCAAAATAAGCAAAACCTAGTTAGCTTTTGCTTATTCTGTGCAGGTTTTGTTTATTTTGGATGGATTTTATATATATATTTTTTAAATAAATCTGAAAAAATGGTTTAATTTAGGATTTTTTTTATATTGTAATTGTCCACAACAACCTTAAAATTTCATTGTAATTGTAATATCTAAGGGTTTTTGAAGGAAAATTTCATTTTTTTCATGTTATCTAAAATTTATTAATTTTAAAAAGAAAATTTTGAGCCCTTCTATGTCAGACACAAATTCCCTTTAAAAGATTTTAATAGTAAAAAGGTTGTAAAGATTGTTTACATAAAAAATTAAAGACTGCCCCAACTCACATAATTCCAATACAATTTATTATAATTTTATTCCATCTGTTTTCTCTAAACAAAGTAAACTATAAATTTGTTCTAGGGGTGGACTACATTTGGAAAATAAATGAAACAATGCTTGAATATGTTTCCCTATTGGTTTTGATTGTGGCCATCATGACCCCTTTTCTTTATTCTAAGGTTTTTATCCAATAGGAAGAACATAGATCATTAAAGGTAATAGTTAGAGTTTAAGTTACGATGAAATTAATAATTTTTGTGTTTCCTCTCAACTGCCAAAATCAAGCTTCGAGATTGCAGTCAGAAGACTCGAAGTTAGTTTGTCGACAACCATTAAAAAATAAAGTGGTCTATAATTGATTACAAGTGCGAAGTTTCAATTTCAGTAACATATTCATAGTTCATTTTTTTTTTACCTTTTTATTGATAATTCTCTAGGTTGAGGGCTTCATGATTCCATTGTCGAGAGTCTATCCAACTAAATCGGTTCAAGATTCGACTCTTTTCATTTCACAAGAGAGGGCAGGCAGTCCGCCGCCAAATAAATATTGCCTTAGATTACAAATTAATAAAATTATGCATACTAATAAAAAAATATTAATTTATATATTAATTATAATTAAAAATAATATTTAATTCTATAATGATATATCAATAGTAATATATAAATTAATATTTATTATTAGTATATAAAAATTTTCTATAAAAATAATTACTAATATCATGAAATACCATCTTGTCAATAAAATTCAATCAAATTTATATATACAAATTATAAACAATTATTTAGTTCAAGAGCTATAGACTGAACAGATACAACATAAATATGACGAATGAGTGAGTGCATGTTAGAAAATTTTCTGATATAAATTAACATTAATTATAATTTTAATTTAATATAAATTAATTAATAAAATAGTCCAATTATAGTGAACTTTAGAAATTGAATCGTCTTTAGAGAGGTTTCAGAAGATGATGATTCCAATATCAAATTATATAAAACATAGTAAAATAACACCTCAAAAGTGCTCGCTATTAAGATTAGAAAATCAAATGTTATATAAACCTCATACCAAAAACTCATACTTTTTTATTGTAACACTCACTAGTAAGTACAAAGCGTAAAATAGTCATTTCCCTATTATTTTGTTTAATTAAAATTTTTGGTTTTAAGTTTAAGGGGTTCGAATTGGAATTTTAAGTTGATGAACGACCATACAAGAAGGGTGCATGCTTGTCACCTGATGCCATATCAGATTAGGGGAAAAATCCTATCATGTTGGATAAGTGAATGGGTGCACGATTGTGCATGCTTAAGATTCACACTTGTGCATCCATGCCTAGAAATAAAGTTCATGTAAGGCATGAAGTCTAATTCCAAGAGGACAAAACTCAAGTATACGAAAGTTTTAAAAGTTTTAGAGAGTTTTAAGGTAGTTTTAATGATAATTTTCTCGACTATCTTAAGAGTTTCCAATAAAGGGAAAGAAAACAATCAAGGAATCAAGTCTAGCTCTTCTAGCATTTGAGAAACCAAATAGATAGAATAATATATGGTTTGAGATGTTGTGCATGTTTTTTGTAAAGAGAAATTAAGAAGAGATAAAGCATGCTTTAGATGTTGTTTCAATATATGTGTTGAATATGTTTATGTTTTATGCACATGATGGAAAATACAAGAATCACTATACATAAATCTTAAGTCATAAATTGTACATAAACCTGAATATAATCCTGACAACTACGATCTCTCATGTACAACTACTCAGTAAGCAAAACCATGTAACCTGTAAGGAAAGAGATTTGAAATGAATGACAAGTCACTCATCAAGTAAACTCTTAAACTCAACATACATAATCATATTCCTTAAATTCTTATCTTTAACGTTTTAATTTTACTTAATTCTTTATTTTTATCTTAATGTCTTAACTTAATCTTTCTTATCTTTTGTTATTCTTCTTTCTTAATCTTTAATAAATCTTACTTCTCTTTTCCCTCTAATTATGCTATGACATATTTGTCGTGCTAAAAATCGTGGCTTAGCCTAAAAGCTTCATACTTAAAAATCACATTATTAAAATCATCATAATTGATATGAAAATCTTATCATAAAGACTTGTAGCAGCCCGAGGTTAGAATGGACTTTTTAGGCCTTGAATCGGGGTTAGAAGAGAGATTTCTCAGTTAGAAATCTATTTCAGTGAGATAAGAGGGTAGAATGGTCTTTTATTGGCTTTATATGTAGCTTGTGGAAGGAGCACGACCGTGCGTCCCTTTCTCACCATGCACGCCCGTGCATGTTTGTTATACGCCCGTGCATGCCTGCTGGTATATAAACCAATGTTTTTCCTCTACCCGTTTCAGTCAGCTTTTCCCTTTTTTTCTTTCTCTCTAGGAAACCCTAGCCTTTTGAGGGAGAGATTAGTCAACTTTAGCACTCATTCTAGCCAAGATTTAGTCGAGGATAAAGATAGAAGATCTTAGCAGCTCTAGGTAAGTTTTCCCTTACCTTTTTCCTGTTTCCTTGGGTTTGTGTTTCCTTGGTTGGGTTATTTCAGTGATTGATGCATGTTTTTAGCTTATTAGCAGTGTATGTTGCATGCTAATATGTTTTTTTTAAAATGTGGTGAGTTTTGGGTTGAGTTTTGGTGTGATCTTACGAATTTCGACCGTGGGTGTCGAAATAGGGTTGGATGCACGCCCGTGCGTTCGTGCACGCACGTGCATACATTCTGGTTTTGGGCAAGGTCACGGACGTGTATGTGAGCCATACACGACCAGCTTTTGAGAGGGAGTCACGCCCGTACACTCGAGGGTCACGGCCGTACGTTAGTCAAGTGTGAGATTTTAGTCAGAATTTCCAGAACCTTGAACGGTTGGGCTGTATGACCAGCTCACGGCCCGTGCATCTACATGCACACCCATGCGTCCGATTAGTACACACCCATGCGCCTTGTAAAATGAAGAAATAAGCAAAATTTCAATAACAAGAAAAGAAGAAAAGAAAAGTAAAGAAAAAAGAAATAAGATATTTTCCAGAATCACTCTTTAATTTCACAATAGAACAAGAAACTCATCACCAGACTTAAGTAGAGTAATCTAGTGATAGGTTACGATTAGAAAACAAAAATAAAGACAGAAACAGAAAGAGAATAGAAACAGAAAAACAGTAACAAATACAGAACAGAAACAATACAACAGTAAGATAAATTATAATCAGAAAGAAAAGAGGGTTTAAAAGATAACATGCATGAATAGCATCATTCAACATATCATGTTAAATAGTGTTTTCAAAAAAGGGATCAAGTGATCCACTTGCGTCAGTTTTTAGCATTCAGGGCTTGATATTCGGGTCAATTATTCAGGGTGAATTCGAGGGGTATCTGTGGGTTTTTAACTTTCTGACTTCAGTCAGATTGGTTAGATTTCAGCTTACTAGTCTAAGGACTGGTATGGTAGGACATTTCAGTTTACTGGCATTTCGTTGGTATGGTTTAGCCTACCTGGTCAGGATACCGAATCTTTGTATTTATCAGTTTGATCAGCATAACAGATATCTTCGGATATAGAGATTTTAGAAACAGTTTTATTCAGCTTTTCAGTGTTTTGGATCATTAGATTCCAATAACAGTTTTCAAAAGCATGTTTTCAGTAAACAGTCCCAAGGGTAAATAACATGATTTCAGCATACCATGATATATAGTACATGACATGAAAGAACATACAGACAGTAAAACCAGAATCATGTGAGATAATAAATAAAAGAATTCAACTAATCCTAACAGAACGCAAGAATTATTAAGAAAGTAAGAGGATTAGAAGAAGCTATAAAGCTATCAAGAACTTAGTTAAGTTCGCCTAGATAACAGTTAGTTATAAACAAAAACTCAGACAAACCCTAATAACCTAAGACGTAAAAACATCTAAAAAGGAGACAAACCAACAAAATCTAAACGAAACGCTCTTGATTGTCGATCTCAGAAAGTTCAGGATAGAGCTCAAGAAGAGCCACACGAAGCCACAAGACTTACCCCAAAAAATTATTTACAAAACCTGTGAGGACACAACAAAAAACAAGCCCAAAGACAACAAGAACAAACTAACGAATAATTTAATACCCAATCCTTGCGCAAGGAAACCGAGCCCGCCCGTAAAACATAGAAGCAGCCCGCCCATTTAAAAAGATAGGAGCCCAGTTCTACAAAAATAAAACCCACACCAGCTCAATGAAATTTAAAAACGCAGCCAGCCATGGCCGGATTAATTAAGTTTGCTGCTTGTCATTAGAAATGATTTCAAAATTTTCAGGCATACCCACATAAGATTTTAACTAGAAGGAGATCAAGAATGCATACAATTAGGCAAACAAGTTGGCTGGTAGGTTTCCCCAACAGATAAGAAAGTATTCAGATGCATTTGGAGCTGGCCACAATCTACAAGGGTCTCAGCAGGATTAGGTACGGAAAGTTTGGATTCATTAATTATTAATTAAGTACAACCTTTGAATCTCGACAGATTTTTGTCCAAAAAACCTTCCATGCATTAAAGGTTATTTAAGTGAACAGAATTCAACTTCCAATTTTCAATTTTGGCGTAGTTCAAAATTGAGGAAAAGAAGTTAATAATTTGCCTTGCATCAGTAAAAATTTTGGTCCAAATACATGTGAGTCCTCATGATATGGTAAGGAGACAGAAGCCAACGACGCAAGGCAAGGAAACGTTTTGGTATAAGCACTTATGGAGAGACCAAATCAAGCTGGCTCATTTCAAATTCATTAAACTCAAATTCTGAGTTTGAATCAAGGTTTAATTTATTTTTAAAATTGAATCAAATTTACGTTAAAAGAATTTCAATTTAGTTTGATTCGTAAATTAGATAAAAACTCAATTCGATTTAAATTTAACTTGATCTAATTATATTAAATAATTATTAAAATAATATTGTTTTACTTATTATTATATAAAATAATATGATTTTATCATCTTATGATTGAATATAATTTTATTTTTAATTTAAAATTACTTAATTATATATTGACACATTTTCATTTGTACCTATATTAATATTCATTATAAATACATATAGTATACAAATTTTGGTTCAAATACCAAGAGTTAAAATAATTAAAAAAAAGATAGAAATCAATCATAAAGAAAACATTTCAGTATATGCAGTAATAATGAATACTAATTTACCTATTATACATGATTTAGTCTTGATTTATCCTTAATTTAAAACAACTTAATTAGATAAAAAATATATCATTATTAATATGCAAATTAATACTCACATAATATTATTATTTACATGAATAAATGTATATATAGTGAAAAATTAATATCTCATATATTAAAAATGGATAAAAATACAATAAATAAAAATTTATGTATTGATATATTATTGTATAATTAAATGTTATTTTATTTTGAATTTAAAACCAACTTATTATATCAATAATGTTTTTAATTAGCGTATATATTTTTTATTGAAAAAAATATTTATAGCACAATGACAAAGACAATTCTTTATGGGAAATTAATTGATTTAGCCAATTTTTAAAGTTAAAAAAAAAAAAAATCCTACTTTTACAAATTTATCTAAATTTTCATATGTGACGAGATACACACATCATACATGATATACGTAGGAAACAAATTATCATAGAATTCAAATAAATCATGCATAGTCATAACGCATAGTATGCATAGAACTCAAAGTAATGAAATGATGAAGATGCCCCTAGTATACAAAGAAAACCAAAAGCAGTCTTACATGTCACACGCAAAATACGCATCCAAATACCTTCAATGAACGACAATAGTTTTTTTGTGATTTTGAGCATGATTCTGGCAACTTTTAAAACAAAAATGAAGCAAAAGGTAAGCATTTCATTATGGATTTAGTCCAAAATTCATGTTTTTTAGATAGACTTAGGGCATTTTAGTGTAGGAGAGAAAAAAAATCAATTTTTTAATGTTTTTGGTGTTGAATTGTAACTGCTTTTGCACTGCATTTGCCTTAAGTTAGTTGTAGATTATATTGAGATGATTATAAGAACCATTTGGTGTAGAAAAGTTATGATTTTGCTACCACACAATGACCTTGCATGTTGCACATGTAATACGCATACACTATGTAAAAACGTGTATTGACCAAGGTTGAGGACCGGGTATAGGTTGCCAATTTCTTAAATCATAAAGGGTTGTATGCAATACACATGACACATATTGGGGGTGTGTTAGCAAGTTTTAAAATTTAAGGGGTGTGTGGAATGTGCAAATTACACATTGGGGCTGGTTTTAAAGTTTAAGGGTGTGTTTATACGCATGGTATGCATTAGGGGGGGTTTATGTAAGTTTTTACAGTTTAGGGCAATGCATAGAATGTACATATTATGTATGGCATAAATTTAACTAGTTTGCATGATTTGGTCTTAT
>JAJEJH010000538.1:42192-135301 GCA_026122585.1 Anacardium occidentale
TTTTTTACTTACCACCTCTATAGCACTAGATGTGAAAAAGACACTTAAATCAGACACTTAAATCAGTTAGGGAATTTATTATCATGCACCAGTCAATTGTCTAATGAGATGGATATTGATTTCTAATGTTGTATCAAAAATTTTGAAATTCTCGTTGTCTGCATATTTGCAATTTCTGTTTGTCACTGTAACATAATCATCCCTAAAAGAAATGGATGATTTAAAACTACATTTCAACGAAAAAGTTTTACAGTTTAGGAACATAATGGCAATTTTCCTTACAATTGCAGGTTGAGTAACACACTCAAATCTATAGGTGGCTAACTCATGGGAGAAGGGCACTGGGCTTTTGCTGCTTCCATGAGATCAAGCTGCGTCTCGAAAACAAAGGAATGATGGTGGTATTTCTAGGTTGAATTGTTATGGAAAATTTTATTTGAGTGCAACTTTCTCCTTCACCCGCATATTCTTTCTTTTCAGTACACCATTGGTATACATGTATCATTTTTGTCATAAGACATGTTTGGCGCTGGTCTTCTGATTTGTTACCGTCATTTTTCTTTCACTGCGTTCATTAAGTAATCCTTGTCACTTTTAGATATTTTTTTTCTTTAAGGGATAAAATTTTTATTATGTTTTATGAAATAAATCAAATTATTACCTAACATCTAATGATGTTAAATAAAAATGATGTGATAGTTTTTTTTCACTAAAACATTGATGTGGTCATATTAATGTATTGGCGTTGATATTTTATGTGCTGATATGGATCATGCATGTTGATATTGTACTCTTTACTCAAATTCATTTCATCTAAGACCACAAAACACATGCAAAATAAGCAAAACCTAGTTAGCTTTTGCTTATTCTGTGCAGGTTTTGTTTATTTTGGATGGATTTTATATTTTTTTTAAATAAATCTGAAAAAATGGTTTAATTTAGGATTTTTTTATATTGTAATTGTCCACAACAACCTTAAAATTTCATTGTAATGGTAATATCTAAGGGTTTTTTAAGGAAATTTTCATTTTTTTCATGTTATCTAAAATTAATTAATTTTAAAAAGAAAATTTTGAGCCCTTCTATGTCAGACACAAATTCCCTTTAAAAGATTTTAATAGTAAAAAGGTTGTAAAGATTGTTTACATAAAAAATTAAAGACCGCCCCAACTCACATAATTCCAATACAATTTATTATAATTTTATTCCATCTGTTTTCTCTAAACAAACAAAATAAATTATAAATTTGTTCCAGGGGTGGAATACATTTGGAAAATAAATGAAACAATGCTTGAATATGTTTCCCTATTGGTTTTGATTGTGGCCATCATGACCCCTTTTCTTTATTCTAAGGTTTTCATCCAATAGGAAAAACATAGATCATTAAAAGTAATAGTTAGGGTTTAAGTTACGATGAAATTAATAATTTTTGTGTTTCCTCTCATTGGCTATTCAACTACCAAAATCAAGCTTCAAGATTGCAGTCAGAAGATTCGAAGTTAGTTTGTCAACAACCATTAAAAAATAAAGTGGTCTATAATTGATTACAAGTGCGTAGATTCAATTTCAGTAACATATTCGTAGTTTGTTTTTTCTACCTTTTCATCGATAATTCTCCAGGCTGAGGGCTTCGTGATTCCATTGTCGAGAGTCTACCCAATTAAATCGGTTCAAGATTCGACTCTTTTCGTTTCACGAGAGAGGGCAAGCAGTCCGCCGCCAAATAAATATTACCTTAGATTACAAATTAATAAAATTATGCATACTAATAATAAATATTTATTTATATATAATTATAATTTATTATAATTAAAAAATAATATTTAGTTTTATAATAATATATTAATATTAATATATAAAATTAATATTCATTATTAGTATATAGAAATTTTCTATAAAAATAATTAATAATATCATGAAATACCATCTTGTCAATAAAATTTGATTAAATTGATATATACAAATTATAAACAATTATTTAGTTTAAGAGCTATAGACTGAACGGATACAACATAAATATGACGAATGAGTGAGTGCATGTTAAAAAATTTTCTGATATAAATTAACATTAATTATAATTTTAATTTAATATAAATTAATTAATTAAATAGTCTAATTATAGTGAACTTTAGAAATTGAATCATCTTTAGAGAGGTTTCAGAAGATGATGATTCCAATATCAAATTATATAAAACATAGTAAAATAACACCTCAAAAGTGCTAGCTATTAAGATTAGAAAATCAAAGGTTATATAAATTTCATACCAAAAACTCATACTTTTTTATTGTAACACTCACTAGTAAGTACAAAGAGTAAAATAATCATTTCCCTATTATTTTGTTTGATTAAAATATTTGGCTTTAAGTTTAAGGGGTTAGAATTGGAATTTTAAGTTGATGAACGACCATACAAGAAAGGTGTATGCTTGTCACCTGATGCCATATCAAAGTAGGAAAAAAATCCTACCATGTTGGATAAGTGAATGGGTGTACGATTGTGCATGCTTAAGATTCACACTTTGCATCCATGCCTAGAAATAAAGTTTATGTAAGGCATGAAGTCTAATTCCAAGAGGACAAAACTCAAGTATACGAAAGTTTTAAAAGTTTTAGAGAGTTTTAAGGTAGTTTTAATGATAATTTTCTCGACTATCTCAAGAGTTTCCAATAAAGGGAAAGAAAACAATCAAGGAATCAGGTCTAGCTCTTCTAGCATTTGAGAAACCAAATAGATAGAATAATATATGGTTTGAGATGTTATGCATGCTTTTTGTAAAGAGAGATTAAAAAGAGATAAAGCATGCTTTAGATGTTGTTTCAATATATGTGTTGAATATGTTTCTGTTTTATGCACATGATGGAAAATACAAGAATCACTATACATAAATCTTAAGTCATAAATTGTACATAAACCTGAATATAATCCTGACAACTACGATCTCTCATGTGCAGCTACTCAATAAGCAAAACCATGTAACCTGTAAGGAAAGAGATTTGGAATGAATGACAAGTCACTCATCAAGTAAACTCTTAAACTCAACATACATAATCATATTCCTTAAATTCTTATATTTAACGTTTTAATTTTACTTAATTCTTCATTTTTATCTTAATGTTTTAACTTAATCTTTCTTATCTTTTGTTATTCCTCTTTCTTAATCTTTAATAAATCTTACTTCTCTTTTCTCTCTAATTATGCTATAACATATTTGTCGTGCTAAAAACCGTAACTTAGCCTAAAAACTTCATACTTAAAAATCATATTCTTAAAATCATCATAATTGATATGAAAATTTTATCATAAAGACTTATTATAAGTTATACGAATATCTCATCATAAAATTATTATCTTTCATAAAACTCATATGTTGATTAGATTAATAAACATAAAAATTTGACACCTTGATCATGTGCGTTCTACTAATGCACAACTACACTCTTTTTAACGAGTTTAATCAATAACAATGTCCTTTCTAATGAACGTTAATTTTCCTTTCTAACGAATATGCGAACTCATAGATACCCTAAAAGATGCTTGGAACATTGGTTTCTTACTTTTTCATAAAACATTCATATTTGATCTGAAAATTGAAAAACATGTAAAACATTTTTCTTATTTTCTTAAATCATTTTCTTGGCATGTCATGTCATGAAACATATGAGATGCATTAAATTTTATTAATCTTGCTTAACTAATATTTTCTTTAATTTTTTGCATAATTAAAGCTGCAAAATCTTTATTATTATTTTTTTGTTATGGATGATATGCATGGTCATGCATTTATAAGCTACATAGTCATGTCCTCCTAAATTTCAACTGACGTGGAATTGACATGATACAATCATAACTTACTAACTCACAATCGCGTCACCATAGCAACACCTTTAATGTTTCCTATGATTGTGCAGGCATAACATGTACCATTATGATGTTACAGATATGAGTGAATGGTCATATGCCTCTCGTATGTACAATGCTCTACTACAACATATCTCAACTAAACAACCATCAATCTTCATCAATTCATCACCAAAACGTCTTAAACAGCTTATAATATCATCTAACATAATTTATACATCCATTATCATATCAAAACACACCAAATCATACTTTAACATTCATCATTGACATTAACCATCATTATCACTCCTGATCAAGGGTTAGGGTTGGGCTGGGGAGAAGAAGAGAAATGGGTCAGGTTATCCAAAAAAATGAGAGAAACTCTGACTTTATATGTGCGGTAAGATAACAGGGATGCACGGGTGTACATATGGTTGTGCATCTAGAAAGAAATCCAAATTTCCCTCTTTTCACACTGTGTATGGAAAAAGTCTCCCAAAAAGACCCATGCACAAATCATGTAAAGCCTCTAAATGATTATTTATCCCTGAACCCTCTCAATTCTAATTTTTATTATATATTCTCTCTTTTGACCCCAATTTTAACCTAAAAGGTCCATTCTAACCTTAAAATATTATATTTTTATTGAGGAATTTTTTTTCCATTCAAGAAAGAATGAGTCAAAGAGCCAGTTTAGAAGGATAAATTGTCATCTCTATGGATCAATTAAAGAGTTTGGTTTGGAATGCCAAATTGTCATCTCTATGTGTTAATTAAAGAGTACTTAAGCAACAATTTTGGATAATTTCAAAAGTGAATATCTTATCATACTAATTTCAAAGGTAATTTATTGATCACAATAGTTTTTTAGATAGTAAAATTATTATTTTAGCCTTACACCTTTAGTCTTCTTTCACATTGACTATCAATAGATATTGCCCAAGAATGTCTTATCATCTTCTTCTCCTCATTATATTTCGCTTGAAAACTAAAGAGGAAGAAGAAGAATAATGGGTTCCAGTTTGCTTCAAACAAGTTTCCTCACTCCTCTCCATTCTTATTCTTCTTCAAACCATCTCGACTTAACCTGTAGTTCTGATCACAAGGTCTCTCTTATTTCCTTAATGCTACATAAATAGTCTAGATTTCTTTGTTTTTGTAATTTACAAATCTAAGTGCTTACTTTCTCTCTTTCTTTTTATCTATAATTTCAATGTCAGTTCAACAGAGCCAGGGCTTCTTTAAACAACCATAGTACAAGTGAGACCACCATGAAGGCGACTACATAGAGAACATTGGTCAACCGACTAGATTAAAAAGTTACTCAATTTCTCTGGAGAAAAACCATCCACTCCTATTCTTGATAACATTTACTCTCCCGTTCATATGAAAAATCTTTCACTCAATGTAAAACCGGACGTGAAACTTACTTTTCTACCTCTTATCAGAGCCATTTTATAAAATTTTAAGTCTTATGTTTGTTGTAAAGTACAAGAACTTGAGATTTTGGTGTCATAACTACAGAAGAGATAGTATACATAGTGTCGAAAACCGGCCGGCATCTGAGTTCGAGCGCTTCAACTTGCCTGAAGATAAAATCATTTGGGATGTTGGACATCAGGTGCCCAAAGAAATTATATATATAAATCTGCGGTGCTTGTTTTTATTTTTTATAATTGAAAAATTTTATAAACAAAAACTCAGACAAACCCTAACGACCTAATACGTAAAAACATCTAAAAAGGAGACAAGCCAACAAAATCTAAACGAAACCCTCTCGATTGTCGATCTTAGAAAGTTCAGGATAGAGCTCAAGAAGAGCCACACAAAACCACAAGCCTTGCCCCAAAAAATTATTTACAAAACGTATGAGGACACAACAAAAAACAAGCCCAAAGACAACAAGAACAAACTAACAAATAATTTAATACCCAATCCTTGTGCAAGGAAACCCAGCCGGCCCTTAAAACATAGGAGTAGCCCGCCCATTTAAAAAGATAGGAGCCCGGGTCTACAAAAATAAAACCCACACCAGCTCAATGAAATTTAAAAACGCAGCCAGCCATGGCCGGATTAATTAAGTTTGCTTATTGTCATTGGAAATAATTTCAAAATTTTCAGGCATACCCACGTAAGATTTTAACTAGAAGGAGATCAAGAATGCATACAATTAGGCAAACAAGTTGGCTGGTAGGTTTCCCCAAGAGATAAGAAAGTATTCATGATGCATTTGGAGCTGGCCACAATCTACAAGGGTCTCAGCAGGATTAGGTACGGAAAGTTTGGATTCATTAATTATTAATTAAGTACAATCTTTGAATCTCGACAGATTTTTGTCCAAAAAACCTTCCATGTGTGTTATTTAAGTGAACAGAATTCAACTTCCAATTTTCAATTTTGGCGTAGTTCAAAATTGAGGAAAAGAAGTTAATAATTTGCCTTACATCAGTAAAAATTTTGGTCCAAATACATGTGAGTCCTCATGATATGGTAAGGAGACACAAGCCAACGACGCAAGGCAAGGAAACGTTTTGGTATATGCACTTATGGAGAGACCAAATCAAGCTAGCTCATTTCAAATTCATTAAACTCGAATTCTGAGTTTGAATCAAGGTTTAATTTATTTTTAAAATTGAATCAAATTTACGTTAAAAAGATTTCAATTTAGTTTGATTCGTACATTAGATGAAAACTCAATTCGATTCAAATTTAACTCGATCTAATTATATTAAATAATTATTAAAATAATATTGTTTTACTTATTATTATATAAAATAATATGATTTTGTCATCATATGATTGAATATAATTTTATTTTTAATTTAAAATTACTTAATTATATATTGACAAATTTTCATTTGTACCTATATTAATATTCATTATAAATACATATAGTATAAAAATTTTGGTTCAAATGCCAAGAGTTAAAATAATTAAGAAAAAGATGGAAATCAATCATAAAGAAAACTTTTCAATATGTGCAATAATAATGAATACTAATTTGTCTATTACACATGATTTAGTCTTGATTTATCCTTAATTTAAAACAACTTAATTAGATAAGAATATATCATTATTAATATTCAAATTAATACTCACATAATATTATTATTTACATGAATAAATGTATATATAGTAAAAAATTAATATTTCATATATTAAAAATGGATAAAAATACAATAAATAAAAATTTATGTATTGATATATTATCGTATAATCAAATGTTATTTTATTTTGAATTTAAAACCAACATATTATATCAATAATGTTTTTAATTAGCGAATATATTTTTTATTGAAAAAAATATTTATAACACAATGACAAAGACAATTCTTTATGGGAAATTAATTGATTTAGCCAATTTTTAAAGTTAAAAAACAAAAAATAAAAAAAAAAAATCCTACTTTTACAAATTTATCTAAATTTTCATATGTGACGAGATACACACATCATACATGATACGCGTAGGAAACAAATTATCATAGAATTCAAATAAATCATGCATAGTCATAACACATAGTATGCGTAATGAAATAATGAAGATGCCCCTAGTATACAAAGAAAACCAAAAGTGGCCTTACATGTCACACACAAAATACACATCCATATACCTTCGGTGGATGACAGTAGTTTTTTTGTGATTTTGAGCATGATTTTGGAAACTTCTAAAACGAAAATGAAGCGAAAGGTAAGCATTTCACTATGGATTTAGTCCAAAATTCATGTTTTTAATATAGACTTAGGGTATTTTAGTGTAGGAAAAAAAAAATCAAATTTTAATGTTTTTGGTACTGAATTGTAACTGCTTTTGCACTACATTTGCCTTAAGTTAGTTGTAGATTATATTTAGATGATTATAAGAACCATTTAGTGTAGAAAAGCTATGATTTTGCTACCACACAATGACCCTACATGTTGCACGTGTAATACACACACTGTGTAAAAACGTGTATTGACCAAGGTTGAGGACGGGTCGTAGTTTGCCAATTTGTTAAATCATAATGGGTGGTATACAATACACATGATACATATTGGGGGTGTGTTAGCAAGTTTTAAAATTTGGGGGTGTGTGGAATATGCAAATTACATATTGGGGCTGGTTTTTAAAGTTTGTGGGTGTGTTTATACGCATGGTATGCATTGGGGGGGGGGGAGGTGTTTATGGAAGTTTTTATTGTTTAGGGCAATGTATGGAATGTACATATTATGCATGGCAAAAATTTAACTAGTTTGCATGATTTGGTCTTATACGCGTACCACATGCATTCGATACACATAGATTATTTTTTATTTGTAATTTTCTATCTACTTTTGTGATATTATGCATTTGGTTGTGTAACTAGAACCAATATATTGGAAATCTATTTTCAAATTTTTGCAAATGGCAATAAAAGCAAATCGAAGAAGGAGAATGAAGGATGATAAAGTCCCACAGAGAAGATTGAGATATGCACTAGAGTGTCATTGCTGGGCATAGGTAATGACACTTGGGGATAAGGGATACGATTGGTTTTGTTACGCATACGCAAAGATGTCGTAAAGGGCTTTTAGAGAGACATGTTTTAGCAAGTTCTTGATGCTATAAGATTTAAGATTTAGTGAGGTTTTAGTACACTCATTTATTATAAGACTGGTGAGCCTATCTATTTGAGAGGATGAGTTGTACTACCTAGTAAATAGTATCGAGGTGTGTTTAGTCTATATAAGTTTTCCTTGATCATAGGGTTACAATTTAGTTAAGAGATATATATACGACACTATATTCCAACTAGAGTAGGATATTGTATATGATAAACATATTTTAAAAGATTGTCATCAGTGACGTATGATGATGTTTATCCCGTATTTGTTCAAACATCATAAGGTCTAAATGACACGGATGTAGTGAAGATGAGATTGTACTATCTTCACTTAGGGTTATTTGGGGTTGATCACAGAAAAGTCATCCTTTACAAGATGTTGTAGCTAGTGGACAATTTGGAGAGTTAGAGTAGATACCCATAGAAAGTACGGGTACAAGATATGACTTGCTAATTGATGACAGATTGAGCAATGTGATTAATGAAAGAAAATATCCATCTTAAGTAAGACCCCAATAAATGAAATATTGTATAATGGGGTTCCTACTAATGTTTCAGGTAAGACGACGTCTTAAAAAGAAAAATTAAAATTTATAGTTATTAAGAGTTATAACGTGTTTGTATTTTTTTTATTCAGTTATGGATATATGAGGCCTTAGGGACAATAGGCTAGAAGGTAGACATGATCTCTCTTACAATGATCTCTTAGATGTTTTGTTATAGGACCAAAGACATTCTGTAGTGAGAGAATGTTGACTTTATATTCGATAATGATAAGGTAAATTTCTGTGTGGTTTTCAATAATGAAATTTTATATTTAATAGTTATAACATGTTTTTTTTTTTTTAATAATGAATAGGGAAATGTTATCTAGCAGATTAACCCAGTGCATACATGGGGACAATTTCATATACCTATCAATAGTCGTTACATGAATACAAAGGAACAGTGATAGTTTATAACTTTTGACATGTGCATTCTCAAGATACAATGTCAACAATTACACGACGTTTGTCATTCTCGACAACCTCAAACTGATTATTATTTACTAGTTGCACAATCAAGTTCACTAACTTTCGAACATGGTTGGCAAGCTTCTCTTTAACCTAAGAGGTGATAGGGGTAGTACATTTGCTTACAAAATTAAACAAAATGTGATTGCTATAATTATGAAAGTGGAAAAAAGTAAATAATGTACAACAAACCTGCAAGGTTTTTTCTCTCATAGAACCACCGTTGTAGTGTGCCTCTAATAATTTTAGCAAGCATGGTAATTGGGAGAACACATGCATGTCAAACAAGAGCATCGAATGATTTGATAATATTCATTATTATGATGTTTTATCGTAACCTTGTAAAGTATATTCTCATCCATCTGTTGTACCCTATGTTAAACAAATATTGTGTAGCTTAGGGTTGTAGGTTTTGGATGGTTATGAATGCTTTTTCAAACTCAAGGATTGTGTATGCCTTTGTTACCCTCTATTACAATATTGCAATCTTTGATTGTCCTTTAAACTTTGTTTTCATGTTACATCATATGTGATGACAATAAGAGTTGTGATACATATTCAGGAATACTTAAACAATGATCGAAATAATACTAATATGTTGATATGAGATGATGACCAACTTTATGACATACCCATGCAATCTTTTATCTTAGACAAAAACCAACACCATCATGCATGGTCCTTCCATCCAACCACACTGAAAGCTAATGGATACATTTGATTAGTCTTATCCTTTGCAAGAGTAATAAATAAAGTCCAAATTTGTAACCCCTTTAAGTGTGTACCCTCTATAAATAACATTGGATATACAAAACGTTGAAAAGCCCTAACACAACATCTTGAGGCCATAAAGAAGTACTTGAACCTATTCATTTTTTTTGTCTATACATTGGTAACTATTCTAAGGTTATAGAGAACGATGTTGTGGCAATAATCTAAGAGTAACATGAATGACTCCTCTAAAGAACCACATAATACTTCAAGGGCCTATTTTTTAGCACGCCATGCCTAAGAATATGACATATCAATCTTGTAGCTCTGCATTATATCCCTAATGATTTCCTTTGGTCAAGATATAGTATTTACCATTATAAACCTGGACCTAAGTATTTGACTAAGAGTATGGGCACCAGCTTAGCTATGATGAGGTGACAATTGATCTCTAGCACATATGTGGGTGGGATTGTATCGGCTAATAACAAAGAAATTAGATGGCTTCACCTTAACCATCCAAACTATCCAATCACATTTTTCATATCTATAAATGGCATCTTATTTGTCCCTCGATGATTAATCAATAATTGCTAACTTTATAGCATCCCCAATAAAAAGTATCCATTATACTTATTTTATTGTTAAATACATCTTTCAATTGGAATCAATCTATCTGAGGTTTGGTTGATGTAGTAAGTTGATTTAGAAGTGGACGTAACCAGTGAAAAGACCTATCAAGAACATTATGCACTTTTGTATACTTAAATGCCACTATTACATCATTATATGCAACTTCCTCATCTTTAACTTCATCAGCTTTAACTGTATCATCATCATTCTCTCCTTTATCCTAGGCACGACATCATTCTTCACAATGACTATAAATAGATATTTCCCAAGACTGTCTTATCATCTTCTTCTTCTCATTATTTTTCACTTGAAAACCAAAGAAGAAGAACAACAACAACAATGAGTTCCAATTTGCTTCAAACAAGTCTCTTTACTCCCCTCCATATTATTCTTCCTCAAACCATCTCAGCTTCACTTGCAGTTTTGATCACAAGGTCTCTATTATTTCCTTAATGTTATATAAACTAGATTTCTCTATTTTTGTAATTTACAAATCTAAGTACTTACTTTCTCTCTTTCTTTTCATATGCAATTTCAATGTCAGTTCAACAGAGCCGGGGCTTCTTTGGACAACCATAGTACAAGTGAGACCACCATGAAGGCAACCGTTTAGAGAACACTGGTCAACGGACTAGATTAAAAAGTTACTCAATTTCTTTGGAGAAAAGCCATCCATTCCTATTCTCGATAACATTTACTCTCCTATTCATATGAAAAGTCTTTCACTCAATGTAAAACCGGACATCAAACTTACTTTTCTACCTTTTATCAGAGCCATTTTATAAAATTTAAAGTCTGAAGTTTGTTGCAAGATGCAAGAACTTGAGATTTTGGTGTCAGAACTGCAAAAGAGATAATATACAGAGTGTCAAAAATCAGCCAGCATTTGAGTTCAAGCGCTTCACCATGTATTTAACTCCCCTAAAGATAAAATCATTTGGGATGTTGGACATCAGTTGCCCGAAGAAATTTTATATATAAATTTGTTGTGCTTGTTTTTATTTTTTTTTAATTGAAAAATTTTATAAACAAAAACCCGGACAAACCCTGACAACCTAAGATGTAAAAACATCTAAAAAGGAGCCAAGCTAACAAAATCTAAACGAAACCCTCTTGATTGTCTATCTCAGAAAGTTCAGGATAGAGCTCAAGAAGAGCCACTCAAAGCCATAAGACTTACCCCAAAAAACTATTTACAAAACCTGTGAGGACACAACCAAAAACAAGCCCAAAGACAACAAGAACAAACTAACAAATAATTTAATACCCAATCCTTGTGCAGGGAAACCCAAACCGCCCTTAGAACATAGGAGCAGCCCGCCCATTTAAAAAGTAGGAGCCCGGGTCTACAAAAAAAAAACCCACACCAGCTCAATGAAATTTAAAAACGCAGCCAGCCATAGCCGGATTAATTAAGTTTGCTTATTGTCATCGGAAATAATTTCAAAATTTTCAGGCATACCCACATAAGATTTTAACTAGAAGGAGATCAAGAATCCATTCAATTAGGCAAACAACTTGGCTGGTAGGTTTCCCCAAGAGATAAGAAAGTATTCATGATGCATTTGGAGCTGGCCACAATCTACAAGGGTCTCAGCAGGATTAGGTACGGAAAGTTTGGATTTATTAATTATTAATTAAGTACAATCTTTGAATCTCGACAGATTTTTGTCCAAAAAACCTTCCATGCATTAAAGGTTACTTAAGTGAACAGAATTGAACTTCCAATTTTCAATTTTGGCGTAGTTCAAAATTGAGGAAAAGAAGTTAATAATTTGCCTTACATCAGTAAAAATTTTGGTCCAAATACATGCGAGTCCTCATGATATGGTAAGGAGACAGAAGCCAACGACGCAAGGCAAGGAAACGTTTTGGTATATGCACTTATGGAGAGATCAAGTCAAGTTAGTTTAACTTAAATTCATTAAACTTGGATTCTCGGTTTGAATCAAGGTTTAACGTTTTTTTAAAATTGAATCAAACTTGAGTTAAAGAAAATTTAACTTAGTTTGACTTATAAATTAGATAAAAACTCAATACAATTTAAATTTGACTCGATCCAGTTATATTAAACAATTATTAAGATAATATTGTTTTGTTTATTATTAGATAAAACGATATCATTTTATTGATATGTGATTGATTGTAATTTTATTTTTAATTTAAAATTACTTAATTATATATTGATACATTATTATTTGTACTCACGTTAATATTCATTATAAATGCACATAGTATAAAAATTTTGGTTTAAATACCAAGAGTCAAAATAATTTAGAAAAAAAATGGAAGTCAATAATAATGAATACTAATTTGTCTACCATATATGATTTATTCTTGATTTATCCTTAATTTAAAACAATTAAATTAGATAATAATATATCATTATTAATATCCAATTTGATACTCACATAATAGTAATAATAATAATATAATATATATATAATATGTATTGTGTGTATTATAATATTAAAAAATAATATTTCATACATTAAGAATGGATAAAAACACAATAAATAAAATTATGCGTATTATCGTATAATTATATGTTATTTTATTTTGAATTTAAAACCAGAATATTATATCATTAATATTTTTTATTAGTGTATATATTTTTTATTGAAAAAAAAATTTATCATACAATGACAAAGGCATTTCTTTATGGGAAATTAACTAATTTAGCCAATTTTTTAAATTAAAAAGAAAAAATATAAAAAAAATTCCACTTTTACAAATTTATCCTAACTTTTGTACGTGATAAGATACATGCATCATGCATGTTATGCACAGGAAACGAATCGTCATGGAATTCAAATAAATCACATGTAGCCATAACACATAATATGCATGGAACTCATGGAGATGAAATGACAAAAATGCCCCCAATATACAAAGAAAATGGAAAGTAGCCTTGCATGTCACACACAAAATATGCATCCAAATATCTTCGATGAACAGCAATAGTTTTTTTTTGTGATTTCAAGCATGATTTGGCAACTTTTGACAACAAAAATGAAGTGAAAGGTATGTATTTCATTATGGATTTCGTCCAAAATTCATATTTTCTCAAATAGACTTGGAGCGTTTTAGTATAAGAAAAAAATCAAATATTTAAAGTTATTAGTGCTAAATTGATAACTGTTCTTGCATTGCATTTGCTTTAAATTAGTTGTAGATTATATTTATATGATTATAGGAATCATTTGGTGTAGAAAAGTTGTGATTTTATTGCTGCACGATGACCACGCATGTCACATGTGTAATATGCATACATTGTGTAAAAACGCATATTGACCAAAGTTAGGGATGAGGCATAGTTTGTCAGTTTCTTAAGTTATAAGGGGTAACATATAATACACATGATACACATTAGGGTGTGTTGGTAAGTTTTTATAATTTGGGGGGTGCATGGATGCATAAATTACGCATTGGGGGAGGGAGGGATAGGCATGGTACACATTTGAGGGTTTATGGAAGTTTGCAAAGTTCAGGGCAGTGCGTGAATGCATAAATTACGCATGGCATAAATTTAACTAGTTCGCATGATTTAGTCTTATACACATACCATGTGCATTCAATACTCATAGATTATTTTTTTATTTGCAATTTTCTATCTATTTTTGTGATATCATGCATTTGGTTGTGTGACTAGAAGCGATATATTAGAAATTTGTTTTCAAATTTTTGTAGATGATAGTAGAAGTAAATCAAAAAAAGAGAATAAAGATTGATGAAGGCCCACAAAAGAGATTGAGATATGCACCAGAGTGCCATTTTTGGGTATAGGTGATGACACTTAGGATGAGGGATACGATCGATTTAGTTACGTTGATGCAAAAATACAGCAAAGGGCTTTCAAGGAGACGTATCTTAGTAAGTTCCTAATATTGTAAGATTCAAGATTTAGCGAGGTTTTAGTACACTCATTTATTAATGAGAGTTGGTAGGCCTATCTATTTGAGGGGATGAGTTGTACTACCTAGTAAATAGTATTATGGTTCATTTTAGTCCATACAAGTTTGCCCTGATAATAAGGTTACCATTTAGTTAGAAGATAGATATACAACACTATATTTTAACTAGAATAGGATACTATATATGACAAACGTATTTTAGAGCATTGTCATCAATGACATACAACAATATTCATTGTGTAATTGTTCAAACATCATGAGGTCTAGATGACTTAGATGTAGTGAAGATAGGATTGTACTATCTTCATTTAGGGCTATCCGGGGTTGATCACAAAAATGTCATCCTTTACGAGGTGTTGTAATTGATGGGCAGTTTGGAGAGTTTTAGTAGATACTCATATGGAGTACAGGTATGGGATATGAATTACCAGTCGATGATAGATTAAGCAAATATTATTGATGAAAGAAAATACTTGTTTCGAGTAAGACCCCCAATAGACGAAATATTGTATAATGGTTCTTACTGGTGTTGCAGGTAAATACGATGTTTTAAAAAAATAATTATTAAAATTTATGTTTATTAAAAGTTATAACATGTTTGTATTTTTTTTAGTTATGGATATATAAGGTCTTAGAGACAATAGGCTAGTAGGTAGACATACTCTCTCTCATAACAATTCTCTAGACGTTTTGTTAGAGGACAAGAGACATTCTACAGTAAGAGGATGTTGATTTTATATTCGATAGAGATGAGGTAAATGTCTAAGTGGTTTTCAATAATAAGATTTTATATTTAATATTTATAACACCTTTTTTTTAATATTAATAGGGAAATGTCAACTAGTAGATGAACCCAATGTATACATGTGGACATTTTCATAAACCTACCAATAGCTGTTGCATGCATGCAAAGGAACTATAATGGTTGGAAATTTTAACATGTGTATTATTGAGATACAATGTCGACAATTACACAATGTCCCACCCTCAAAAGTTTGTCATATATAGTATATGACATATTGCCATCCAAGGTTTGGCTTAATGACAAAGTCTCATCCTCAATTAGAGTTGGGAGATTTTTGAGGTGAAATAGTTAGTTTTTAGAGTTTGTGTAGTCTAAGCATAATTCTCCTTGGGAGATTTTTTTCATGTGAAGTGCGAGAAATGAAGATTCTTCATTTTCCCTCATGCACAACCATGCACCATTAAGACACATGACCGTGCATGTCTGTAGAGAAAGAGAGATGCTCACTTAAAAATATTTCTCTCCTATTTCTAATTCATTTTCACCCAAAGTTTTCCTTCTATTTCTAGAGAATCCTAACCCTAAAGGAGAAAATTAGTAGAAAGAAGCACCCAATCCAGTTAGAGAGTAAGAGATTTTTGTTAGAGAAAGAGAAAAAGCAGCCATGACAAGAGGTAAGTATTTCTTTGCCTTTTTCCTTAATTTCCAAAAATGGGTATGTTGATTGTTTGAGATATGTTAATGTTTTCAGCATGATTTATGAATGTATGACTTGATTGTATGATGAAATGATGAAAATAAAGTGATTGTGATAGTGGTTGTTGTTTATGAACATGTTTGAGGCATATATGCATATATGTATGTGTTTTGATGAGTCTTGAGGTTTGATCCTGATGTTAAGTGTTATTGGTAAAATTGGTATGTGCATTTGTGTTGTTTGAAGTGCAAAATGTTGATGAAATGGGTTGATTTCATTTAAACCAAGCATTGGATAGGATTTTGCAAGTTTTAGGCCTGAATTTGTCGAAACAGAGCAGGATGCACGCACGTGCTCCCATAAACACATGCGTATTCGCCCTTGCAAATGCAAGATCATGACCGTGTGCATGAAATATGCATAACTACAAATATAAGGGGTCTCAATTGTGCATGTTAATGGCACAAAAGCTTACATGACCAAGCTACACGACTGGCACACGACCCGTGCACCTAACATGTACATCAGTGCATTAAGCAAA
This sequence comes from Anacardium occidentale, assembly GCA_026122585.1. NCBI lineage: Eukaryota > Viridiplantae > Streptophyta > Magnoliopsida > Sapindales > Anacardiaceae > Anacardium > Anacardium occidentale. Next base: position 58,868 of record JAJEJH010000538.1, read on the forward strand.
AAATTGAGAATTTAGATTAAAATGAAGCACAAAACACAGGAAACTAATTATAACAATTGTAATACATTATAATAAGATAAGATAAGAGAACATGATGAATCGTATGCATATCATAGCATGGCATGCAATATCATTATTTTTTAGAAAAGGATCTAAGGATCTAAATGCTTGTTTCTAAAGTTAAAAAAATATGATACTTCATACATCTTTTAGGGGTGAATACGAGAGGGCATCTATGAGGTGCACGCTCGCTAGAGAATGAGCCAGCATCAACATACATTGATGTGTATCTGATTATCAGTTATTAGTTTTAGTTTAGTTTTCAAATTTCATCTTACTGACCGAGGGTCAAAAGGTTGAAAATTCACATGGTCATGGTATCGAATCTCCTGTATTCATTAGTGTGATCAACACTAAAGATTTTCAATTGTATTATTTTAAGATAAATTTTCAATTTAAGATCTTCAGATCTAAACAAATAATTTCAAATAAATAAACAATATTTTTTGAAATCTAACCCAAGGGCACATAGCACGTTTCAACATGACTTCATATCATGGTATGAGATATAGTTTTAGTTAAATGAATAATAAAAAATTATATTCAGAATAATAAGCAAAGAGAATAATTATAATTAAGAATGTATAAATCATAAGAATAATTAAGTTAGACTCAAACATGAGTTCAACTTAGAACTTTAGTTGGGTTAGAAAGAATTATGAAATACTTACTGAATAAATTATCACTCACCCCATTCTTTTTCCTTCCTTCTTATAAGTCAGTTAGATAAGAGCTGTTGATGCTTAAGTTGACTATGGCCGAAGGGAAAAAGGCTCTAGTTTTAAATTTCAGAAGGCCTGTTAGGGTTTTTACATGTATGGGGTTCTCAAACCATGCTTATATAGGCGCATGCATGTATTTTTGTACATCACATACATATACATATAATCTCTCATATACTATACATATATATATATATATATATATATATATATATATATATATATATTAATTATAAGTTTTAAACCCATCACTCTATTGTTAATTGTTTTAGCTTCAGCTTGCATGCTTTTCAAACCATCTAGCTTTGTAAGATTTCATATGTATATCAAATTAAGTATTTCATTAATATAAAATAAATAAATAGCTTATTTATTTGTATAAATAAGCAAAGGGCTTAGTAACAGTGATATATATATATATATATATATATAACAGTAGGTCCTACAACATGTCACATGGAGCAAAGTGGCGAAAGGAAAAAGGCCTTAGGAAAAGAAATTCTTCCCAAGGGTCAAACCATGTTAGGCTTTAAGCCTATAGAACCTAAGTCACTTCCAGGTCCACCAATTATCAAGATGAGCAATAAGTATGAACACAACAAGGTATAACTTAATTAAAATTTTTTATTTTGAGTTTTTTAACAAATTTATCAAGATGAGCAATAAGTACGAACACAACAAGGTATAATTTAATTAAAATTTTTCATTTTGAGTTTTTTTAACAAATTTTAAGTTAGAAATCCTAGTTAACTTTTTAACATATTATATTTGTATTGCATTTGTAGTCTGTGAGGCACTCGCTCACATGATTTTAATTGATAAGTTGCCATTCAACATTGTTGAGCATGTTAGCTTCAACTTCTTCTACAATGTTTTATAGCCCTTATAGGAGAAACTTAGATGGAAACAAGCGGTCTGATTGTGAAAGAGTAGTTGAGGTTGAAACCTTCAAAAATTGAACAATGCCTTTTCCAAACTCAACAGAATAATTGTGACAACTGACCTTTAGAAGTTAGTTGCACAAAAAATGGAGTATATGGTCATCACAGTGCAGTAGGTGGACTTGAGAATATGGAATTTAGAGAAACGAATAATAATTTGTATCCACGTACCTTCCCCTCATAAGGGGAAAGACATCACAAAGGCACTGTGCGATTGTCTTACAAAATGGAATATTGAGAAAGAGGTAAATTTTAGTCATTTCAAAATATTATTATTTACAATTATTTTAAATTTTCTAATCATTTCAATTTTTTTAATTTTAGGTGCATACCATCACAGTAGACAATGTCACTGCCAATAACACATGCATCGAATCATTAAGGACTAAATTTGGCATGCACTGATATTCAATATTTGTGAGTCACTTGTTCCATGTTCAATGCACGACCCATATTGTCAATCTCTTGGTACAAGATGACTTGGGTTCAATAATTGCAACAACTGATAAGGTTCAAGATGACATTATATTTATTCAAGTGAGGCAACGTAAAAAGAATTTGCCAAAATCTCATTTGTCTGTGGTTTATGGGAAAGAAAACTCATTTTGGACTGCTTAACGAGATGAAATAGCACCTATGATATGCTAAATATGGCATTATTGCTCAAAGACATCTTCCAAAGATACGGTTGCGAGGAGCCACTATTTTTGCAATTTACCCCACCGAGAAAGAATGGAATAAATTGGCAATCATATGCCAATTTTTGAGTAAATTTAAAAGCTTAGAATATGATTCAAATGGGGACATTGCATTAATGATGGCATATATGAACAAAAAATTGAATAATTATTGGAGGAAAGTTAATTTACTTATGTTAGTGGCAAATATTTTAGATCCAAGGTACTTGTTATTCTTATATCATTCATTTGTAATAAAGTCTACATTTTTGCAGTTACAGAGAATTGGAGACTATTATTAACATTTATGTCACAAACCGAACATGTTGGTACTCAAGGAGAAAACAAACATGTTTGGTTGGTTTGAACAGTACTAAATATGTTCATTTCAAATTTGAGAATGCATTTTCACTGCAAAAACAAACCTGAATAAGGAATTTATTCGATTTGTCGAACATGTTTGTCTGCTTGCATTCATTTCTACCAAAACGAACTGAACCTAAGTAATGACATGTTTGGGCTTGGTTTGGCCCATTTTTAGCCTAGTGTTCAGGTTCTAGTTTCAGAATTCGAATTTATTCAAACCGAACTTAAAAATGAATTCAAACATATTTGGTTTGAATCTAACGCTAATAAACAGTACTTTTCCTATCAATATGTCAACCTATTTACCTGTAAATAGTATGTAAACAATAATCCTTTATAAACAGTCCCAATAGACATTACATGTCTATCCATCTATCTCATGTCTATCTACCTCCTGATTCCAAAAAAATAATCCATTTTTTGTTTTTCACCAATTCAGTCTTAAAAATTAGGCATTCTTTCATTCTAATGTGAACAAGTCATTTTTATAACTAACTACTTGGATTAAGATGATTTTGATATAGGATTTTTTTATTTTGAACTGATTTTTAGAAAAAAAAAATATATGGATAAAATAAGTTTTACAAGTTAGAATTCTTAACCTAAGGGTTAGGATGAGATAAAACAGATATTAAGTTTTAAATTGAAGTTTTGATTATATCTATATAACACATAAAAAATAGATTAAAAAATATATAATAAGATTAAAAAAAGTTAAAGTAATCAATTTCCTTTAAAAAAAACCTTTATCTATTCGACTTATTCAACAAAATAATAAACTAAACCTAAAAATGTAAATAATATTTAAATAAATTCTAATTATTTTCACCTTGTTTGATCTCTGGAAAATTAGGATGGGCCGCCCATGTCTTGGGCTGTATAGACAATAGGGGCCCAAAAAGATATGTTAGAGATTTGTCTCACTTCCCAATTTGTAGAATTTTTCACTGTCAAATTAATTATAAATTCTATCTAAATATTTCTTTTTTTTCTTCAAACACACTTCATGAAACCCCAAATTCTAGCTTTTTTTTTCTTCCTCTTTTGTTGTTGAAATTCAAAAATCCTCAACAATAACATATTCATTTTGTAATATTAAACATTTATAATTCTCTACCGTATTTACAACGTTGAAAATTAAATTATATTACACATATTCGCAAATTGTTACCAATAACGTAATAATCCTATTCATAAACATAATTATCGAGGTTTGAAAATTGAAAAAAAAAAATTATCTAATTTATTAAACTTTGTTCCGAGTAAACTATACAGTAATTTTGTATGTTTAAATACAATACCAATTAACTTTTCTAACTCCATCGAGCCTTTGGTAGTCGGAAAAATTTAGAAGGAAAATGAAAAAGATGAATAGTAAAGGTTGATTGTTAAAGCTCACCTTCATGGTTTTAAAAATCGGATTGAATTAGTTGGTTTAACCAGTTAAACTTTACTTGTTAAAAAAGACGGTTTTAATTCACCAAAAAATCATTTTAAAAGTTATATTAGATTAAACCAAATTAAACTGAAATAAACTATTTGGTGTGAATGGTTGCACTAGATAAAAATCTGAGTTTAACCAAATCAACCAAAAAAAGTTATTTTTTTATAATTAATTATTGAGATTTGAAAGCAACACCTTCCTCGTCAATTTTAAGTATATACACCATTAAATTAAATTAAATTTTGTGTTAAAATAATATAAATAATAAATTGTTAACCCCAAATACAATAACTGGTTAAAAAATCCTTGAACATAGTGAATAAGATATTTAAAAATTTTCTCTAACTTGAAAACTTTTCTTCCAAAATTAGTTTTAATGCAATTAATGATAATAAATGAACTAATTTAACATAATCAATAAATACAATTAAACAGTTCATAAAAATAAATCAATTATAACATAAATGTAAAGCAAATAAAGAGTTAGGGAGATAAAAATGGTCAACCAATTTTAGAGTAGTTTAGACCTTTGACCATAAGTCTTCTATATCCACTTTTTCAAGCAAATCCACTTAAATTTTACACTAGAAAATTTAGGATTGCGCCTAATCGCTTATACTAGTTGATCCAGGATTATGCCCACACAATAATTTTGATTTAAGGAAATTTCGCCCTTAGCACTATTTATACAAGATTATTAGGGCTAGATTCAAATCGAATCAAACGTGAACATATAAATGTTTGTGTTTGGGCTCAGTTCGTACAGTTCAGATTCGTATTCATGTTCGTGTTTGCTTATTTTTTTATAGTCAAGTTTGGATTCGTGTTCAATTCATATAACTCGATTCGCGATCGATTCGTATTCATATTCAGCTCGTATAATTCATACTTTTATGTTATTAAAAATTATAATTAACATAAATAATTAAAAAAATTTTAATTTAAGTTCAGATTCGTGTTCGTGTTTGATTCGAACAGTTCATGTTTGAGCTTGTGTTCACTTATTTTTAAAACTATAGTTCGAGTTCAGATTCGTGTTCATGTTTGGATTCGAACAGTTCGTTTTGAGCTTATTTGAACTGAACTCAAAAATGAATCTAAACATGTTCAGTTTGAATTTAGCCCTAGAGATTGTGCCTAAAGTGTGTAGTAAGCAAAATATAAAAAGAATATTGTCTCTCTAAGGTTAATATACAAATAAGTACAAAAGTAACTTCACTTAAGGATATAAAATAGAAGTAAAGAGAGAACAAAAGTAAGGATAAGAAATAATTAAGGATTCAGTTGATTTCACATCATCTCTATCTTTTCTCACTTCAAATGGCTTCCAATTTTAGCTTAAAACTTGTTGGAAAAGGAAAAGATTTGTTGAAGAAGGAATAGAGCCATTGCAGCTAGTAAAATTAAGGTTTTACTCTATTATATAGGCATGACCACAACTTCTAATATCTCGAGCTATTTTTCCAACAGTTGAATTTTTTTTTGTGCCAACAAGTGCATAGACATGACACTAATAACCACGAGTGTTACTACCTAGACTCTTCATCTTTCAAAGTTAGTTACAGAGCTATGTACGATATCTTGTACGAGGATGTATATGATATATACTTTGCTAAGTCATAAGGGTATAATTTTCTTTGACTTTAATGTTTTAACCCTTCACAAGCAAAGCTAATTATGACTAGAATGGTGTGACTTTTCCTTACACGATCACGACATGAAATAGGTAAGCTCACAAGTATGCATCATGTCGACTTTCTCCAATTAACTATACACGACATCTATTGGTCGCAATTCACTCATTATGACATTTTTTGGCTTGGTCACAGGTGTGACTACTTAATAATCATAAGCATACATAAGAGTTGACTATTGACTTTTCGTTGACTCCGTTTGACTCATGTATGGGGCACATTTATGGGACCATCTTTCTCGTGACTAGCATGTAATTGGTATATTATGGATGTACATGTAACATGTACAGGCGTGCTTGACAAAAACTCTTAAGCTTGAAAAACGTAAGGCCAAGTACAAGTAGCATCACGGTGCTATGAAAATATATGCATGAAATCAAAATAAGCAATGTACGAGTGGGCATGTTTCAGTTACGAATATACATATGGCCTACTAAACATAAATATAATTTTAACCTATTTTGTCATGATTTCAATCATGCTAAGGACATATTAAAAATTTTAACATGAATTTTTTTGATCATCAAAACATCTAAGGGTCCAACAATCTCTCCTTTTTTTATTAAAGACAAAAACATATTAAAATGTGAAAGAGTTATTGTTCAAAGTTTGTTTTTATCAAAATAACAAATTGTTCAACCTCCCCCTATCAATGTTGACTTAAACTCTCCCTTTCTTTTCACTTTACTCCTCCTTTCGTGAACAAAATTTTATATATTTCTTTGCATTATTTCATTTAGCATGTTCACATTTATTATTCTCCCCCTTTTTGTTATATATCAAAAAAATTTTAGAAAAAATTATGTTTGTTTTTCGAAAATTTTCTACTTAAAAAAAAAACACTTTGAATAATATCATATCAATAACCATTTTGTTTCTCCTCCTTAATGACTTAAACAAAACAATATCAATATTCATATCATCCTTAGCAATATTTATTTCACAATCAATAATATCAATCATATTATCATCAATATCAATATCACAATCAACAAAAACACTAATTGTAATCATCATCAAGACATTAATTAACTTTAGAAATATAAATGTGTCTCATATGCATGAAAATGTAAAAAAAAAAAAAGGTTAATGATAGAAAAGATATAATACATGAGAGAAAGAAAACTAAGAATCATTTTGGAGATCCATGAGGGGCATCATTAGGAGTGTTGTCTCTCATATGCATTATGGGAAATCTTGAAGACAACTCATCCATATGGAGCTTCAATCTATCCATACAACTATTTATATGACTTTTTAGAACTTTTATTTGCTCTTAGATGAATTGTAGATAGTTGAGAACCTACTGTACCTCAGAAGGTGATTGTTCTTCATGCTCAGTTTCCATTCTTCCCTTTTTACTACTTTTCAGCTAGATTTTGGCATATTTGGCGGATCCACTAATCGAGCAATAGATGGCTCATTCTCAACCGCCATATCAACAAACCAGTAACCCGATCAATCATCTTTTTGAATTATACCCATCATAAATAATGCCTTAACATTTAACTAGTAACTTTCAACAAATTTATGAATGTGCTCAAGCTCATTGACATCTGGCTCGAATCCAAGGTTGATAGTGATGAATGTTATCAGTTGGAAAAAGTCTATTTTGCCATTTCCTTCTTGAATTTCGCTTATCTTTCAAATTAACCACCTAGTAATATCCACTTGGGTTTCATTTATAACAGTCTCAAGCAAAAATATATCTTTCATGCTTATATACCTATTTATGTGCTATTAAGCATTTAAAACGTATATGATCATCTTATGAACTACTAGTAACGTAGGACTATCAAATTGGTTGCTTTTAGATGTATGAGCATTAAAACTACCATTCCCCCAAGTTCAACCAAGCTTCATTTGAATTATAGCCTAGGGGTATATCTAAGATTCCATAGTCACACTCCAACCACTCAGCAAGTTTTTTAGGTGTTGCAACATATTCATTACTTTGCAACCTTAAACGCATTATAGAATCTTTGATGTTTTCCCTACCATCTTTTTCAATTTTCAATGAACAATAAAACTCTTTCACTAAATTTTCATACACTTCAAATTGCATAATAAATAGATTCATCCATTTCTCATTTCCAACCAATCTTCCTACTTCAACATTCAAACCAATATCATTTAAAATACAAATGTGTAAAGAGTGTCTAACATGGACACCTTAACTTGTGATAGCTTTAACTGTTTTCTTATGTTGATTATTTCGTACCACAATCCTGTGTTTTTGTACTTCCCATAGTCGTTTTAATCCTAGGCATTATGACTCTCATGGATTTGCTTCAAAGAAGATGAAATGAAGGATTTTGTACAATCTATTTGGAAAAATTATAATATGTGAAATTTGGTTGATTGAAACACAAATTAGCTGATTTGATAAAGTTTTGAGCTCCAAATTTGTACGAACATGCATGACCAAAACTTTTAAGCTCCAAAAACACAACGCCAAGTATGGGTAATGTCATGGTCCCGTGAAAATGTATACGTGAGATCAAAATGAACAATGCATGAGTGTACATATTTCAGTTGCAAACATACATATAACTTATAAAACATAAAAACAGTTTTATACTATTTTGATCATGATTTCAATCATGTTAAAGACATAGTAGATATTTTAACATAATTTCTGTTATTGTCAAAATACCTAAGAATTCAACACAAATTTAATCATTAATTATGTAAATTTATTTTAAATATTATTTTTAAATATTTAATTGATTCTTTGGAGGGTATAGTTTATCCAAAATTAGAACTATGATCTATTTCTTAAGTCTCCAGTATAACTGACATTGTACGGAAAGAGTAATGTTATCCCATAATAGTTGATCTCTACTGTGGCATCCAACCCCCAGAGGTCCATGATTAGGAAGAGTCGTAAGAAGAGGCACCTCTTAAGGGGCAATCCATAAAAAGTGGTATGTGTCACTACCTTGTTGGTAATTTAGTCTAATGATTGAGTCAGCCAAATTTGAAGTAGGATTATTCAGTTCAAAATTTTTATTTTAAATTAAATAAAATTATATCCTTAGACAAATTTACAAGAAAAAATTGTTTATTAAAATTCTGACTAAAACCTAACAAAATTAAAAAATTTCAAAATGTATTTGTTAAAATTAAAAATATAAATCATTACGAGGATTAGAGAAAATCATAAAATTATTTTTAATTTATCTATATTTTGTAAGTCAGATATAAATTTATATTATATCCTTCCGTTTGTCAATTATAGATATTAAAACTTACGACTTAAAAATAAAATTAAATATTACTTGAATAATTCAACGACTATGATCCAACGTGTAACACGAATTCAATAATTTGATAAAGAATTATATCACATGGATACGGACGGATAGAAATCACTGTGCCCCGTTAAAAACGTCAAACGAAGTGTCGTTTTAATTGCCGAAAGTGTGAAAATCTGAGTATCAACATCAAGACGAAATTACCCTTTTCAAGTGCCGTCACCCCTGCGCCAGGCTGCTGCCTTTTCGGACTTTTCCGCCACGAGACCCGTCATAAAATCTGTGACCCCCACAGCCTTTAAGTACTTTTGTTTTTATTTGTGAATAATTGACTTTTAATTTTGTAAAATTAAAAATTGTAATAATAATATTGGTGGAGAATCACCAATCAGTACAAGAGCTCAAATTCTGTAGGTCCTTTAAGGTCCTGACCTTTCAAATATTGAAAAATACACCCTGCAAATTAGGGCTGGATTCGAACCGAATATGTTTGGATTTGTTTTTGAGTCGGCTCAAACGAGCCTGAAACAAACCGAACAAATCTGAACATGAACACAAACCGAAACTACAATTTTAAAATTTAATGAACAAAGTCCGAACACGAACGATACGAGCTGAATATGAATACAAATCCAAACTTAAAATAATAATTTTTAATTATATTTTATTAATTATTTGTATTAATTATAATTTTTAATAAATATAAAAATGAATTATACGAACCGAATATGAATACGAATACAAATACGATCCGAATACAAACTTAATTATATGAACCAAATACGAATACGAACTTTGCTATAAAAATATTCGACAAACACGAACATGAAACTATGGTATTCAAATCATGTGTTACATAATATATCAAAAATCTAATTTCTTTTATTATATTTTATGTATCATATCGTATTATATCATATATCTTAAAAAAAAATTATTATCATTATCTTAAAAAATATTGCAAACATTTTCTAACATTTTAAATTTCTCATATAGACCCCTATTACATTAATGCTTCTTTAAAAAGACACATTAATATATTTAATATATTGCACTCACATTTTTAAAATCAATCTTAACATAATTTTTTGACTTCAATTGGAGTCAATCATTTCTATCTCGATTTAAAACTCAAGCTTACAACTTCCAATCTCATCGAACTCAAGTTTTATATAAACCTTACTAAATTGAGTTTGAGCTAAACAATACTCAATTCAATTTGATTATAATTCTAGTTTAAACAATAAGATCTAGATACTACTGGAAACTCCAAGGAGGTAAATGTAATTATCTCATATTTGAGGGAGTTTGAACTTACAAGCTAGACCTAGGCCTCAATTTTTTTCCCCATGTAATAATGTAATTTATTTAATTTTTTAAAAAGATAAACACGTTCGAGAGAAAACGTTGGTTGCACGAATCACCAAATAACATCAATAAACGAGAAAAAGCATGGAGGTAATTTTTAAGATTCAACTTTGCTTTATCGAGAAATGTGAAAAGGTTTTAAAGGGTCAAAAGGATAAGTCCCTTTCCCAAATTTTTTTTCCTCAAGTGCATTGATGTTCTTGCCATGAATAACCCTTTGCCATGGGTAACCGTGGGACAATTTTTTTTTTACTTTTTATTTGCGTGATCCCTTATAAGTATACATTTTTAATAATTAAGGAATTTCATATCATAACTATGTTATATACAAATACTTATTCTATCATTATCCGTTAAAAAATTTAGATATCAATTTATTAATGTTTATAAATATATAAATATATTTTGTAAAATATTATTTTAGTGTAATAAGATGATCTAAGGTGGGTGAAAATAGTGTTAGGATAAGTTTAAATATAAATTAATTAATTTTGAATTATGAAATTAGATTGATAAATTTTGATGTTGATGGGTGAAGAAAGTTTAGTGGTTGGTTTTTTGTGGTGGAGAGGAATAGTTATCTTTCAAGCACTTTATTAGACAATTGTGTTGGAGATGTAGTTTCATTATGGACAATATTGTCTATAAATTTAATATTATTTGATTTTAAATTTAATATTATATAATTATAGAATAATATATTATGATTAATATTTAAAATAATACTTATTGTAAATGTGTATAAATTTATTCAATTAAATTTAAATAGTTAAAACTTGAGGTTTATATATAATTATTTTGTGAAAAATTGAGATTTAAGAAAAGATTTAATTTACTAATTTTTTAAATTAAAAAATCATTAAAGGGGAGTTATAATAAATGGTAAGTCGAACCCTTTTGACAAAATAGCTTCTTATCGCAAATGACAATTTTAACCTTTCAAACATAACTCAAGATATTGCCTCTCATTTCTCAAATTTATTATCTTTGGTTGTCAAACCAAAATGCTTTTTAAGGCAAGGTTGAAGCCTGAAATTTTATTTTCGGGGTCATAATGTAACATTAAATCAATCATTGGATGAGTTTGTATTGGTTAATTTATTTATTGTTTGTAATAAAAAAAATTTACAACTAACAGATTTTCTTGGAGGTTATTAGGTATAAATTAAGATTGTGACTTGTTAAATTAATATAGATAAATAATTAATGTGTTTGGCTGGTAATAAAATAATATTGAGATATCATTTTATCGAAATGCCCCCATATGTTAAGGTGGTGTAAAGGTAGGGAAAACTATGATAAATAAAAGGCAGAGGGGTAGGAGGAAATAAGGATAACTACAATAAATCAAAAGGTTGGGACTAAGTTAAGAATTTGGTGACTACTGCTTAAAGCATATTGTTTGTGCTTTAAATGGTCAATCCATGCACGATGCTTGCTAGGATTTTGCTCTCACTAGAACCCTGCAACCATTTTCTCTCTTGAGCTTATCCGCAAGTCATTGGTTATATGTTACAAAATGTGTAAGATGAAATCAACAAGATCCAACCCAGATGTGGTCATTCCAGTATGGCATGTGAGGTTTGTTAGGATAGATGCCCTTTAGCCAATTGATATATTGTATTATTTGTTAATAAATAAAAGACAATTTTATTGTTTATTCAATTCCACACATGGTTATTCTTTTTATTGCACATATAATATGTCTTTAGAGTGATAAAACCAAGTTGAGAAATTTGATGAACCAATTGTGTTTTTTCTATATACTCATTAAGGTGACTATTCTAGTAACCATTTGTAGGCTTGATATTACTTAGATCCTAGGTATTAGTAGCAGAGATGAAACTATCATAGTTTTGAATGATCCCACTGAAAGGTGGCAATAATTTGCATGTGTCAAAGTTGTTACTTATATCTTGTTATAATGCATAAGTGTTTGTTGTGTACTAGGCATATTCACTAGATTGGCCCAACAAGAAGATTTCATATAGAAGGTAACTCTCGTATCTATGTAAATATCTTGTTAATTTGACAAGTATATATGATCCTTTAATTTGAGGTCGTCAGATTGCTCCATGTAATGATTGGTATAGTTTAACACCACCCAATGTGTCATCTTAACATAGCTACCCATAAGGTTGGTGTTTGATTATATCAAGATTTGTGCATGGATTAGGTGGACCAATAAATTATTCATCACTTCCAATCATAGTAGCATTATCTCATTGAGCTCACTAGTTGGTATCTATGATGAAAAATATGCGGACAGTAGGATTACGTTGTTGTCTAATCCATATTATTAGGTCTAGATCAATATCAAATTATGTAGGAGATAAATTAGGACATATATATTTTTTATGTCTTAGTCTTAAGAGATACAATATAATGAAGAACTTGAATTGTATGTCAATCATTTGATTATTCAAGCTTAGGGTTATTTATTGACACTCTATTGGATAAGTGGCCATGATGACTTGCTAAATGCCATTCGTGATCTATATCTAGATCTATTTAAACATGGATGCTAACAAATTAGTAGAAAGCTTATGGGTAGCTTCAGAGGCATGAGAATTTTGATCCTAGTGGAAAAGGTGTGAATGAAGAATTTACTAACTTGTTGAATCCATTTGAATAAAGTTAAAAGTCAATATATGACTTTGACCTAGCACATGATCCTGTGTTCTTCAGATACATGCTCGTGTATGGGTGTCAAGTGTTTGTGCTTATTGGGTCATAGTTAAATTTAATCAATTTTGGGTTAACTTGCTAATACACCGTAATGCATGGTTGACACATTCTTGTATGTGGTTAAGGCGATAATAGATAGTTGTCTAGTAGGTTACAAGACAAATATTTGTTTCATACTCATGATAAGTGTAAGACACATAATCGTGCACCTTGTTGCATGCTCATGTGTGTTTAGCAAAATTAAGACACATGATTTTGCATGTCTCACACACAACTGTGTATGTATGCTCCAACATAAAAAAGATGTTTCTTCTTCATTTGGTGTTATTAAGAAATTTGAAAAGAAAATTTCTCTCTTTTCTCCATAGCTTTCTTTGACTTCCTTCTACATTTCTCATCCTCCCACTTACCAAGCTAACACTCGAGACATGTAGCTAGACCTTTATAGCTTTATACTTTGTATGGATACAACAAGTGTCACTCTAGGAGGGTTGGGTAATAGTCTCAAATTGGTTTTCTTTTAGCTATATAAAGACATACAAGATCTTCTTTGCATCAAACTATATATAATTATATGTAGTTTGATATCACCATTCTTGAAAATGTAAATATGACTGATCATGCATGTTCGCTCATATATGGTTTATGACCATGATAACGTAAAGTGGTGCTCAACATTTGGATGTTGTGTTGGGTGTGTTATTGATTTTATGTAGGTGATCTAGTTTATGGCCATTTTATTACATGTTGTTGTGTATAATGGAGGTGTATGTTGGGATGGCACTAGTATTTTTACTATTGTGTGTCATTCTGACATCGATTTACTAGATTTTGGAAGATTTTCAAACTATTCCTTCATCGTAATTGTCTAAAGTTCATGTCATACAAGGACATGTGTTTTTGACATACAATTATGTATACATGAAATACATAGGTTACATACTAGTGTGGATATCTTGTGTATGACATATGATTGTGTTATCTTCAAAATTTTTGATGAAATTCAAGCATAACATGGCATATGATTGTATACACAACTTGCATACGCGCGTGTAGCTTTTTCCACTTGATATTTGGATTGAGTTGTAACTTTGCAAAACATAAAGGGGTAAAATAATTTAACACAAAACCTAATTAATTTACTAATTTTGAATGATGTCTATGTATTGGCCAAATTATTCAAGTGTTTCCACTCGACTTACCTATGAATGTTTGGGAAAATGTTTTAAAATGTATGTTGTAAAATCAAAACAGAACTTGCGTGTCCTACCTTCTCTCTCAATTATGGATATAATTTCTCTCATCATCTTCCTACCCTCAAATATAACTCAAGATTTCTTATATTTATTAATGTAAATCTATAATATACGTTATTTTTTATTTTGTAGAATGAATGTGACTAGAAAACGAAATGTTATAAATTATCTGAAGACCGAAACAAGGAGAAGTGGTAACATACTTAAAGACTCAAGCTTGGATAATCATGAACCTATGTTGATTAATTGATCCCTTCTAACTTAGAGCATAAGTTTTACATTGTAAAAGCATGTTTATGGTTGAATATTCATCACCTCGCATGTTAAATTTGAAAATAAGAAGACCAAAATTAAAATCCCTCATTATGAAATTTTAGGTCTTGATTGTCTTATTGGATGATATCATAGTTATGCCCCTGTTTATTAGAACTTTGTTCACTAAAGTGAAAGCGTATGCTTTTACTAGGTAGAAAATCAAGCACTACTTATGTTAAGTTTGACTTAACTAAGATGTTTCACTTGTTTGCCAAAGCAAAGGTAAAGTGTATTAGAGGCTGAATAAGGTTTACATTTGTTGATATTAAAGGATATGATGTATCTAACCTACCAATATTAGGAACAACGATTGAGCTCATACATGTTTGTTAAGGTAACACCCAAGCGATAAGATTTTATTACATCATATCAGGTAAGACTTGTCACACTTGTTTAGTAACCCTACCATGCCATCATAAGTGATCTAAGGTCGCCACTCAAGGTTTCACTTGGAAAATTCCTTAGTGAAAATAAAAGACTTATTGATCCCTTACGAAGAAGCTAAACCATTATCACTTACCTAAGAGATAGTTTTGAAGAGTTAAGTACGACAAGAAAAGGTCTTACGTACCTATGTCACCTAACCCAAATGCTAACTTCCACTTGATGATATTTTTTAACAGTTTCTTACCTTGTTATTAAAAGCCTCATTTAAACACACGTTATGTAACATCAATAATCGTTCATAAAGCAATTAGATTACAATCATACACCAATAATTTAAAAATAATTACATTTTATTGAAATGTATAATTAAAATAAATAAATAAACTTATGAGGAAAATCTAAAACACAAACGGTTAGCAAGTAATTAAAATAAATAAAAATTATTCACAACAACCTTGTGGATTCAAGATTGCATCTGTGGGTGCTTTTCATCCTTGTGTGCTTATAGACTCTCACAAGCAATCTGCTTTCAACTCTAAAGATCTTCATGCTCAATTAGACAGAAATAAATAAACCAACACACTTTAAACCAAATTAAAGGATAACATATTTATCAATTAATCAATCAAGACTAAAGGCACAAAAGACACAAAGTCATGAACTCATCTGCAAAAGCCTTAAGAATGATATATGGGTGCTTACTGACTTATGCGCATCCATGTACCAACTCAAAATGCATGAATCAAAATCACACAAATTAATACGATAACTAACCATGTAATGTTAACATCATAGACTAATATCATTTTATAACATATTAAGTAGGCGTAATCATGCAATTCCAGGAAAATAAACTAATCAAAAACTAATAAATCATGTCCAAGCAACATAAAACACTAATTATACAATATTAATTGATGTAACACATTAAACATGATGACTTAAACTCTAAACATGTAATTTTACTAAAACAGAATTAATAAAATTAGATAAACATGGTTTTTGTATTTTCAACAACCAACCGTGAATATACGAGGGGAGTAGGTAGAAGTGAACGCTAAATAAACAAACAGACTCTAATCATAAATGTCTCTATACTATGTCTTGGCATCCATGGTTAGTGCCAATTAAACAAAATAGACATGCAAGCATAAACCAATCTATTAAGCCATAAATCAATCTAGTAAGCTGCAACTAGAATAGACAAAATTGGATAAACATGGTTGTTGTACTTTCAACAACCAACCGTGAATATACGAGAGAAGTAGGTAGAAGTGAACGCTAGATAAACAAAAAGACTCTAATCATAAATATCCCTAGACTACGTTTTAGCATTCATCATTAGTGCCAATTAAACAAAATAGAAATGTAAGCACAAACCAATCCATTGAGCCATAAATCAATCTAGTAAGTTGTAACTAGAATAGATCCCCGTAAGAAATGTACTTAGATATTGGCTCCTTATGTACTTCTTTGATGCATTATGGCTAGACAAATCTCAAACAGATTCATGGAATCAATTTCCTTCAATCTTTCAATATGTTTTCCAAGATCCTAAAAAATAATTCTAAAGTGTTTAAGAACCCTAGAAAAATAATTTTTAAAGTGTTAAAATATCTCTAGAAAATTTAGTAGATTTTCCTTATAGAATGTCCAAAAGCCTTCGCCCCAAAACTAGGAATCCTAACCCTTTTATATAGGGTTTAGGTATAACTCTATTGGTTGGTTTCCTAGTAAGAATCAACCTCATCCTAGTTTCCTAGTAGGAATTAACCTCATCCCCTAAGATATTTCTAATGAAACTAGAATTACCAAACGAAGACAAAGTTTTATTAAAATATAGGAATTGACATCATGCATAGACATTGGGAAGGCATCTATAGACATTTAGCATTTTGCCCATAACTGTAGAAATGTTAAGGCATTCGGCTATTATATTAGACCCTAAGTGGACACTCTTAAAATAAGCATTTGTATGCCAATCAAGCATTTGGTCCGCTTATAAGGTCATATATGCTAGAAATAAGCCTAAACTCGACTCTATGGTTATTTTTATGGGAAGTAAGCCTAGTAGGTATTCTAAGAGCCCTAATGTTTAGGTTTAGGTGCACTCACCAAGTCTAATCTTTAGTTTTCAATCTTTGTGTCTTAGTTTCTCGATTCAAAAGTCACTTATGGAAGTTTATAGGTTATCATCATTAGGGAACCTAGTTGGGTTAATATAAAGTATCTATAGTTGTCTTTTACTTTGTCAAGCTTATGTGTGTTGTATAGTGAATGCAATGTCATGGAATAAATAAAAGACACATGTAAAGTATAATAAATTATAGAGAAAAGACATCAAGTATTGAACCAATAAAATACAAATCCATAACAAAGGTAACCCTTTCTAGATTCCTAGCCTAAATGAAGCAATGATCATGGTTGAAGGCTTTAAGGTAATCCAGTAAGATCTCTATTCTTAATATGACCTTAGTTTATGATAGTCTCATTGAACTCTAAAGTGAAGAATCAATCGTAATCAAAAGAATCAAAATGATCTTGTAGAATCCTCATAAATGATCTAATTTATGATAAAGAATTAACCTTAGTCATAGACTTCATAATGATCAAGTCTTATCTATACATAAGGTGGACAATTGAGTCTATAGAGAAAAACTAATCTTAGCCATAACTCTCTAATGATCGTCCTATTAGTGGATGATCTGGTCTATAGCAAAGTCAAAGACTTCATAATGACTATGTTTTTTCTATACAAGGTGGATGACCTAGTTTATGGCAAAGTCAAAGAATTAATAACGATCAAGACTTATCTAAAAATAATATAATATCTAGTCTATAATAAAGTTGAAGACTTCGTAACATCGAAGTTTTATCTCAATATAGTGGACGATTTAATCTATCATAAAGTTAAAAACATTATAACGACCAAGTTCTATCTAAATACAATGGAAAATCTAGTATGTGGTAAAGTTGAAGACTTCTTAATGACCAAGTCCTATTTTAACACAATATGCCTTTTCTCAAAAAACTCAAGATTAGATGTTCTTTTTTAGTGGACTTAGTGATAGGTTGCCCATTCTGAATAGACTCAAGATAGGATGTCTCTTCTAGGTAGACTTAGAGTACGATACAAATTTTGGGTGAACTTAGGATAGGATACTCTTTATTGGTAGACTTAGGATAAGATGCCCTTTTTAAGCCAACTAAATGATTAGATACTCTTTATGGGTAAAATCAATGATTGAATGTCCCTTTTAGGTTTGCCTTTTTAGGGAGAACTATAAATGAACTACCTACTAAGGAAAACTAGACATGAATTGCCCGTTGGGATAGACAAAACATAGATTACCCCGTAGGGTGAAGTAAGTATGACTAACAAATTGTTATTTTAAGCAAACTAGATATGAATTGCCTCTTAGAGCAAACTAGTCACGGATTACCCTTTATGTCAAACTAAGAAAAAAATTATTACCTGATACAGGTATTCCATCCATGACTATAACAACTCGAGATTAAAGTGGTCATTTTAGGTTAAAAATTAGTGAGAAAAGTGGAACTTTAAAGGTTAAAAATTGAGTCGAGTGCGTCTAAGGGTAAAATAGTCATTTAAGGATTTTATTGGCTCATGTATGTGTCACCTCTAGAGGTTGCCATATTTACAATATAGGAAAGATGTAAAAATTTTAAATTTTTGTCACGTATGATTGTGCGTTCTAAGATACACGACCATATGTGATCACATTTTGGCGTGACTATTTAAAGCATATTTTTAGTTCAAGTTTTCATAAATTTCATTTAGTTTTCTCTTGAGTGTTCTAAAGAGCTTTCATTAGAGAGTAGAGAGAAATGAAAAGCAAGTTGAGACATGAGTTGTGAAAAGAGAATGACCTAGAGAGAGATAGCCTATTTGTAAGCCCAAGGTAAGTATTTCTTGCCTTTTTTCCTCTGTTTGGTTGCTATAATTGCAATGGTGCTTAATCAATTGATGCATGAGCTTGCTTGATGATATTTGTTGTCAAATGAAGTTGATTTAGTGTAATTAATGAAGCATGCAACTCCAATAAGTTACAGTGTTTAACCACTTAGACTTAGGTTAATTGCATGCTTAATTGGAAAATGACATATGTATTGGGAAGTGTTGCTTCTAGGTTTGCACTTGTTGTGATTTTACCTTGATTTAATGATGAATAATGATTTGAGATGCTGAGATTGAGTGGAAACATACTTAGGACGCTAATTGATTTTGATTGATGAATTAAGAACTTTAATGCGAATGATGATGCATTTTACTATTAATTTATGATGAATTGATGTATAATTGTTATATATTAATGATTCAAAGTTATTTAATGTGTTTGGACATGATTTGAGTAAAGAATGGTAGATTCGTGGTTATTTGACCATGATTTACAATAGTAGAATATAGTACATGACCGTGCATTCAAGTAAAAACACGACCGTATGGTTACATTTTGCAACGTCATGGTAATACATGTTATGCATGCGTGAGTAGAGAAGTGATGGTGTTGTCTAGCTGGAGACACGACCGTGAGATGCTAAGTCACAATCTTGTGTATGTGTCAGGTATGTATTAACTATTGAGTTTAGGGAAGACACAATTGTGTAACCCTATGGTGTATGACCATGCAGTACAAACAACTTTGAAAATTAATTATTTTAAATTCTAGAAAATAATAGACTATGAAAAAAGTAAAATGAAGATAAACTTCCAAAATATTACTCAGATTAATCAAAAGGAAAATTATAAATTTAATAATATAATTAATAAAGGAAATAAAGGAGAGATCTATAATAGAAAGAAACATAATTAAGAAATAGTAATAATAATTTTTAAGAACATGATTAGCTTTAATGCATGGTAAGCATAACATAATATGAAATGCCAAAGTAAGCTTCTAAGAAAATAAATATTTTACATGCATAAGTTTTAAAAGCAGAAAACTCGATGTTTTGGACTTCTTTCAGGGGTGAATACAAGGAGATATTTATAGGTTCACACATCTATTAGAGAGAGAAGTTAGTATTCACTTGAGAGGACATGATCATAGACCAAACTTGTTAGAAAAAATGTTGGTCATGTCTTAGATAAACTTATATGGTTGGGGTGTCAAATCTCTGTATTCATTAGTTTGATTAGCATAAATATTCTAAGAAAGGATTGTATGCATGATTTTTATAAGAGAAATTTTAAGATAAATTTTATGATACGATCTTTAGACTGCTTATGACATGATTTATAAAGAGATCTTTAAATCAAATATAATTTTTGGAAAATATGTTTTAAGAAAGGAAAGCTATGAGCTAAGTCATGGATTTCAGTATGTTTTATATTATGACATACGTGATATGACATAATCAAGAAGAAAGACTATAAAAAGTAATAAGACAAGTAAATAATATAAGACAAGAAAAAAGCTAAAAAGTATGATAAGACATTAATGCTAAGAGGTAGGATTATATATGTAAGGTTAAGAAATGCTTATGTATGTAAGATTAAGAAATGTTTATGTATGTAAGGTTAAAAAAAGCTTACTAAGTAATTTGTTACTCATTCCAAAATTTTACCTTCGGCATAGATTATGTTAATGTTATTAAATAATTCTATAAGACGGCTTTGGAAGAGATATGTTATGCTTAAATTTTTTTATAGTTTTCATGTATTTCTTAGTTTTCATGTAAAGAGTTTATTTTATAAGTATAATAATTCAGTTTTAAATATAGTTTCACATTTTATGTTTTTGGACATTTTTACGTTTTACAATGTATGAATGAATGTGTGTTTAAATATACAAGTAGTTTTCAGTATATAGATAAATCTTTTACGCTTTTGCAATGTATGAATGAATGTGTGTTTAAGCTTCGACAAAGTATATATGTTTAAGTATGTGTGTGAAAAAAAAATATATATATAGTAATATTACAATTGTCAGTATCAGAGCAAGAACTAGGTTGTATTTTCAAAGTGATTTTCAAAAAATTGTTTTGAAAATTGATTTTTTAAATGTTTTAAATGAAAAAAATTTGTTTTTAAGTGTACATTTTTAAGAAATTGCATGAGTCTAGAGTCAACATGTCCTGATAGTCAATGCTTATAGTACCCACTTAGCGTAAGTATTTCAATATGTAATTTAGTAAAAATTTTAATTTTCTAACTTGTGTAAATAAAATCTTAGATATGAGGACTACTTTGACTAGACTTGATGATGTTGAAAATAGTGCATCAGTTAGACTTATGAGTGCTAGGAAAGAGTCTAGGGCCACTAGGGTGAGTTTAAGCATAAATGATGTATGCAAGATGATCAAAAAGGCCATAAGAGGTGGTTTTAAGGATCTTGTGGTAGATCAGTGATCAAGTTTAGAGTCAAAGAGTGGTGTAGTGAGAGGTAGAAAGAGACTACATCCTATTCACAGTTTGCCAAAAGTTTATCAACTACTTAAATTTAGTGGCTTAAGAGATCCTACTATCACTGAAGAGTTGATGGAGCAGTTGAGAGTTGAATGAGGCTATTTAGCATGTCTAATCAAGAGAGGGTAAGATATGTTATCAATTTATTGAGAGGTCATGTGAGGGTTTGATAGAACCTCATGAGAATGTCGATTAATGAGAAAAGGTTGAGCTAGAGAGAGTTCCGATGAATGTTTGACAAGGAGTACCAAAGTACTAACATAGTTTTTGCTAAAGCCCCTGATTTTATAGAGCTGACTCAAGAGACAAATTCAGTTAAGGAGTATGCTACTAGGTTTAATACCCTAACGAGGTTAGTTTTAGGATTGGCTAGTTTTGAGGAGTGTAAGGTGCAAAAATCTGTGCATGGAATACATCCTACGATAACTAGAGATGTGACGATTGGTGTAATTCCTTTGTAGAGGTATACTAAGGCTTTAGGGAGAGCATTGACATCTAAGGTGTATTTGAGGAAGATGAACATGTTTTCAGATGCTAAGAAATGTAAAATAAGGGTAAGAGACTGGTACAACATAAGAAGAAGTATAACAAAAGCAAAAAGATAAGAGCTATGTTGCCAGTGTATGCCAAGTGTGGCAAGAGATAGCCAAAAGAGTGTCTAATAGGGTAAAATGTGTGTTCTAAGTGCCGCCAACCAGGTCAATGAAAGATAACAGGCTTAGACCCAAGAAACATTCATTTATTAACCCATTTTTTGTCCTTTTTTTTTTTCCTTGTTTCTTTTTTTTTTTTTTTTTTTTTTTGGGATAACCATAAGGAGTTCAATGATTCATGGATAAGCTTAACTTTATCATGACAAGAGAATCTCTATTAAGAAATGCACTAGCATGGTAGACACTTACATGTCACTCAATTCACTCAAATGTTTAAAAAGGTGAAAATTTTGCACAGTTTAATTAATAAAAGGTGTCAACCATAAGCTTGCTTGTTTATCTAATCTAATTTTCAATCATTTAAGCCATATGCAAAACACTAATCTGATAATCTTGACAGAGTTGTTATCAGGTTTAGGTGAAAGGTAAAAATGATTTGGTTAGTAGTTGTTTGAACTAAAAGAATTAATAGAGCTTAGGAACTTAACTTTCCAAAAATTAGGACTTTATGCCCTTTTATGTATGGATTTTTCTATCCTATTTCTTTTTTTTTTTCTCCTCTTTCTTTTTTTTTTTTTTTTTTTTTTGTATGTACACTTGAAAATAATGATTGAAGGATGCAAATACCCTCACTTTTTGACTTCTTCATTGTTTGTTCTAATCATGTGTTTTAAAACACCATACCTTATTTTTTCCAAGGTATTTTTAATGGTCTTGGATGCTCTACTAGCCATTTATTAGGTAAAACACAAGAAAGAAGAATTTCATAGCTTATATTATAGGGTTAGCTAAAGATATGGTCAGGCTCAAAAAAGGTTTCCTAAAGTCAACTTTTATTGTAGTTGGTTTTTTGGATTAAAATGGCTACAATTCTAGTGTCATCATCATATTTATGAGTGCATATGGCTTGTTATGATTTTAGGCAGTATTAGAAGCAAACTCTAGAGACACCAATCACCAATGAACGCACTCAACAAAGGATCTAAAGGTCATAGAAGGGTATGACCATAAGCTCAAAATCTCATATTTAAGTTGTTCAAAGCCTACCATAGCTAGTACATTTGCTTTTCAAAATCAAGTTAAATATAAGCTCATATAAAGCACAAGCTCCTATATTATTAAAATTCCAAGTTTCACTGAAACACTAAAGAAAATAAAAGTATGCAAGAAAATAAATGTGTCTCAAGATCCTCATAAGATCTTATATCCACGATAGTGGTTAGGGTTAACCAACTTTCCAAAATCAATGATGTTTTGAATTTTATGTCTTAACTTTCTACAATCATCAATTTGGTGATGTTAGCTCTTATGAAAGTTATAGTATGATTTTAAATCAAAGTTTGTTGGTAATGAGTTTAATGGTGGGTTAAGCGTCATAGATTGTAGTAGACTTTTTCTTATCAACCTATCCGACACTTTTGAGAGTGACATATTAAGATTGGAAAACCATCTTGGTCTAAGTGTCACCATACTCACATTTTAATCTTCTTAGTTATCGTTTCCTCTCCCAGCCTTAATTTTCTTGAAAGCATATCCATTTCCTCCTTGTACGGCTAGGGCATTTTCAATATTAAATCTTTTCATAGAAGGTAGAGAGAAGGTTCTCTACCATTATCTTTATTTGATCATTTTTAGGAGGCATGTTTGTTATTTTAAAGGTTTTTTTCCTCCATCGTGTTAAAAATTTAGTATACCAATGACTATGTCTTTGCTTAGTTTTCTTTAAATCTCTCATTGTTATATCCAAATCAGTGTTATAAGAGTATTGTTACAAGAACTTGTTGCTATTTCACTCTAATTAGCCTTGTCAAATTTATTCAAATTGTAGTACCATATACTTAAAACCTGATTTATTTATAAAGGAAACAACTCCACAATTTGTTATTTAAACGATTCAATTATCCTTATCACAATGGTATGATGCCTTAGGTGCAACTTTGGATTCCAGTCCTATCAAATTGGGAAAATTAGACATTTTAAACATTAGTGGTAACCTTCTTCCTTCAAGTATGTCAAGATTATCAATGTCCAGTAAAACTAGTGAGGAAAAGGAAGCCTTTTGTTTCTATAGGACCCCCTACAATTGATATAGCTTCTTAGTAATTTGTCTATCCCTTAGGGTGAATATGGATGGCGTAACCATCCCTTTGGGATGACTCATGTTCTTCTCAAAGAAAGTAATATTAGTAAGGTTAATTGGCTCTTCAAAGGTTGGTTCTTTCACCCTACTTATTTTTACTAATTTCTTTTTTCTAGTTTACTCATTATTCATGCAATTTTATCCATCATCGAATTCATTTTCTCAGTCAAAATATTTTCGAACTTTTTGTTTACCATATTTTCCATTCTCCTTGTCAATTCATCGATCATGTTTCCCTTAAGTACTAGTTTTTTGGACTTTCTAATAATTGGCTACAAAGCATAATGCAAATGCATGACATGTATATATGTAAATGTATAAATGCTATGCATAAAGGACTCACTTAGGTAGAAGACACATATTAAAAAGTGATTCTATTTCTTTAACAATAATAAGGAATGTGTCTAATGCTTGAGTAAAATGAAAAAGTGGGGAAAACTTTAGCCCAATTCCCTTAGAGTATAATGTCATAAATTAGGTCTAATACCCTTTTTCGATGAAAGTTTACAGTCTTAAAGATAAAGCTTGGGCCTAATGCCCCTAAAGTGTATTTGAAATCTTAAAAGACTTAGGCATAGTGATTTAAGCTTCAGTAAAACAATTACAACATTTAGGTCTAATACCCTAAGGGCGGAAGTTGAAATCTTGATAAAAATTAGGCCTAATGCCCTTTTAACCCGAACATTAAAGTTTTATTAGACTAATAACATGATGTAAGCCTAAAGCCTTTGACAAAATCTTAATTCAGCCCAATGCCCTTCAAACATGGCTTTGCATCCTTATCTCTTTAGTTAGCAAAAGGTCAAAAAGTCATTTATACCGTAAATAAGGTTAATGCTAGTAGGACATCAAAGGGCCTAGTGGCTTACAACCTAAACTCTAATGAACCCGTATTTGAAGAAATGTTGTGAAATTTGTCTAGTCATGTTGTGAAAATTTTGGCAAGACAATATTTCAAGAATTTTTCCCTTAGTGGAGACCACTTAAAGAAAGGTTGGCAAAATTTTGACATCATAGGTCTAAGTATATTTTAGAATAGGTGTACAAAGACTCAAGACTTCATTCATAAATTTTTGACTTGATCAATCACATGCAAAAAGGGTTTAAAGATTGACTTTTAAATGCATTTATAAGAGTTCGACATAGGTTAAGGCTTAGACTACCAAAGATCACAGTCATAGGTTCTTTTATACCTTGAAGCTATGTACTAATAGTTGATGTACAAGACAAACAACTCTTAGGTCAAGTGAGCTTTTGGGTGAAGTCTAAATTACCATAAAAGATAAGAAGGACATTTTACGCTCAATGTGTGAAAAATTTTGTGAAATGCATGGAATCCTTCAAACTTGAAAAATACTATCAAATGAACCTTATTAGAATCAACTCTTCATATTTTCTATAATAGAGTTGCCAGAGCTATAATGAGTTTTTGTTGTATCATACAAGATAAGACTTGTCACACTTATTTTATCATCCTACCATGACTAAGAATAGTATGTGAAAGGTTTTTAGCCTATCACAGAGTGATTTGGAGTTACCACCTAAGCTTTTGCTTGGAAAAATCATCGACGAAGATAAACGATTTGTGGATCTCTTATGAAGGACCTAACCCATCCTTATATGTTCAATAAATAGGTTAAAATAGTTTGGTATAATAATGGAAAGATGTTAGGTACCCATGTCATCTAGCTCAAAGGTTGGCTTCCATTTGTTGGTTCATTTTAATAAATTTTTAACATAGTAAAAGCCTTATTTAAACACACATTGTGTAACATAATTAATTATCCATAAAATAATTAAATTACAACCATACATCAATAATTTAAAAGTAAATACATCCCCTTTTAATATATAATTAAAATAAATAAATAAAGTCGTAAGGAAAAGTTGTAAAACAAATGGTTGCCAGGTAATTAAAATAAATAAAAATCATTCACAAACTTAATTTCCTTCAATATCTCAATATGTTTCCCAAAATCATAAAAACTAATTCTAAAGTGTTTCCTAGAACCCTAGAAAAATAGTGTTTAGGGTGTTAGAATATCTCTAAATAATTTGGCAGAGCATCCCCATAAAATATCCAAGTCTTCATTTTCCCTCCCAAACTAAGAATCTTAACCTATTATATAAGGTTTAGATAAAACCTTAAGGGTTAGTTTCCTAGTAGCAATGAACCTCATTCTCCAGGATATTTCTAGTGAAACTAAGATTGCCCAAGGGTGTAAAAGTTTAATTAAAACACCAAATTTGATGTTGTGTAAAGATGCTAGGTTGGTATCTACCCATGCTTATCAGTTTATTCACAATCACAAAAGTGCCAAGGCATCTACCTGTCATGTTAAACCCTAAACAAACACTTTTGAAACGAACGTCCATGTACCGATAAAGCATCCAATTTGCTTACAATGTCAAATAGGCCTAAACTCGACACTAAGGCTATTTTAAAGGAAGTGGGCCTAATGCATATTCTAAAAGCCTTAATGCGTAGGTTTAGATACATTCATCAAGTCGAATCTTTCGTTCTCAATCAGTGAGCCTTAAATTATTGATTCAAAAGTTTTATATGGAAGCCTGTACATTGTCATCATCAGGAAAACCTATTAGAATCAATATGAGGTATTTACAAATCAATTTATGGCTGATGATAATCACTTATAGGTTGAACATAGAGTTTTTAAGTTGTCGAGTTAGGGAACATAGCCAAAGATCAAGAGCTAAGACAAGGTAAGTAAACCTATAGCCTACCATAAAAAACCAAACCTTAAATTTAGAATCAAAATGCCCATTTAAAAAATCACATTTTTAGCCCAATCTATACCATGGGAAAAAACAAGGCATAACTAACCTACTTTACAGGTCCGACTATACCCTTTTAGGCATATGGCAGCTTTACGTGAATAGTGCACATATAAGATCTTATACACATAGGCATGTGTGGCAAGTATCTACGGATATGTTTGTTTATACACACTTAGGCGTATTATTTTTTTAAAAGGTATCTTTTTCTCTTAATCAATGGATGATTGACCCTTGATTACCTCTATCAAAAGGGTCAAGCCCTTTGATTTATCAATATCAAAAAGGTTAATTGACCCCTTGATAGTTTGATCCTTCAATCAAAGGTTGATTGACCCCTTTGATTCCTTTATCAAGAAGTCAATCAACCTTTGATTAAAGGTTTAAAAGGGCTATAAAATGACCTTCTTTAACTATTAAAGGAGACTACTTTTTGGGACCTTCAAAACGACATTGTTTTTAGAAATGACAATTTCTTCTTAATAAAAATCTTTTGACTTCTTTTCAAGAATTTGACAACATTTTGGAGCAAACTTCTTTAGCAATTTCTTGAAAAAGCTTATAATAAAAATAAACATTTTCACCTAAAACACATACCTTTGTAAAATCTACACCTTCAAATTTTAGACACTGTATCAAACACCTTCTCTCGACACTCCTTCATGCGATCACTCATCAGTCACTAAGTCAATGACAATAAGGCTTTGCAACAACAAGATTCTAGGTAAGTTCTTGTGGGGACTCTTGTTATGATATTCATATGATCCATACTATTTACTAAAATTATTTATAAGAATCTACAAAGTAAAACATGCTTATTTGTATTGTCGCATTGATGATTTAGTTATATTGGTTGTTGGAAATGAATGTGTTATTGATGGTGGGATCATGATCATATAATAGGAAACATATGTATGGATTTTGAAATTTGAAAAACATGGCATGTTATGTGCGTTTTTTTTTTTAAATAAAAAAACAATAGCAATGACTCATGGACACCATTTAATTGGTCCCTGAATGTTTAACCTTTTGAGTGTTCGCACATCATTCATGGAACTTTAGTGTAAAGCTTTAGAAATTATCTTTCTCTTATGCTAGATGTCTAACATAATTGCATGCTATAAGATTTTGTTTATGAATATTTGTAAGCCCAATTGGGTTTTTTTTTATTTAGACTATGATTTAGAATTAGTACGCAATATTTGTACACATATAAGTCTCAATCGATGCATATTGCTTACCCTTGTAAGCTTCCATGCTTATGGTTGGATTGTTCATGTACTGATAAAACCATATGCTGACAACCCATGTAATGTTGCGTTTCTCTTACATTTGAATCATGTGCTCATATGTGAATTAGTCTATACCCTGTATATATTTTATATGTGATTCATTCGTTTTTATTGTTTATGTTTGTAAATGGTGGGTTATTACATGTAATTCACATTTGTTGAATTTGTCTTTGTGATTTTGACTGAACTTAGTGGTTAAAGAAAGGGTGAGAAAAATAATGAACGTATATCTCTTAGAAATATAAAAAATTATGTCAACTTCTTAGTTTCTATAGTTGACCACGAAAGAAGAAGAAGCTAAAGGCAAAAGGACCCATAGAGCACATATGTGAAAAGTCAAAGAGAATGCAATTTTGCTTTTTCATTTTTTTTTCTTTATTAATCTAACAATTTTATATTGTAGTTTTTTTTTTTTTTTTTGTTAGATTTGCTAGGTTAGATTCTTGTATAGGGTTAAAAGCAAAAAGGGATGTAATCTCATTTTTAATGTTTTATATATATTTCTCTAATGGATGATTTTTAAATACTATATTGCTTGTTAAAATTAGACTTAAAGTAAACTCAATAACATGTTTTCAAAAACACCATAATAATGAAGGTTGGGCCTCGAATCGAGTAGTATAACTATCTATCACCTTTACATCATCATACGTAACTTTCTGAACCCTTTTATTAGATAAGTGAAAAAGATTAGGTTCACTATGAGTGATCCATTAGTTGTCTATCCTCACCACCATATATTTTCTCAAGGTAATGTAAAATCTTGAGATTAGAATGATCTTTTACATTATGGATCAGGGTTAAGAGAGAGATTCTATAGTCAGATCAAATTCGAGAGAGCTACAAGGGTAAAATAGTCTTTTTTTGCTTTATATGGCCTGTGTATAGGTCTCTTTAAGACGCTTTTCTCATGCACAGTGCTAGAAGTTGGAAATCAGTGATTTTATTATAGCACAACTATGCATCCCTTGAGTTATAGAGCACGACCATACACCTTAAGGGTACACGACCGTATGTCCCTCTTGAGTAAATTTAGTTATATAAAGTAAAGCTTTCATATTTTTAGCCAATTTCACTCATTTCTCTTATTCTTCCTTTAGTTAACCCTAACCAAAGATCAGAGAAAGAGATCAGTCTGTCAATCAACCAATCCAACTAGGAATCAAGTCAGAGTTAGAGAGATAAAAACCCATAATAGGATTAGGTAAGTATTTCCTTGCTTATATCTTGTTTCCATAGCGTATATCTTCCTGGATGAGTTCAGTTAGTGATAGAAGCATGTTTTAGTTTAATAAGCATGATTTTAAGAAGATAATAATGAGCTATAAGAGATTTTGGAATTAAAAGCATGCTTAGAGTACCTGTATATGCATGTGTGTGTGTTTAAAGGTTCAAAAGCATGTTAGGTTGTGTTTGGGTGTTATAAGATGATAAAGGTTTGTGATAGTAGCATGTTTTTGCATGTATGTATGTTTAAATAAGTTTGATTGAGGATTAATAGAGATATGGTTAAGTTTGGGTAGTGTTATACGAGTTCTAAAAACAAAATTACAGAAG
Source organism: Anacardium occidentale (assembly GCA_026122585.1). Classification (NCBI taxonomy): domain Eukaryota; kingdom Viridiplantae; phylum Streptophyta; class Magnoliopsida; order Sapindales; family Anacardiaceae; genus Anacardium; species Anacardium occidentale. The sequence goes on from JAJEJH010000538.1 coordinate 88,911, forward strand.
CAGAACGTGATGCATATATATGCAACTGTTACACACACCCGTACAATTGCATTTTTTACATGGTCACAGTCATGTATGTGAATACACGATTGAGGCTAGAGTGGTAGTACTTTCAGGCACACGATCATATGTCTTAAGCTCATAGTCATGTGCATTTTGCCAATTTTACATAACGGTGCCTAGAAAGGTAATAATCATGTATTGAGTTTTGTTATAGGCCCGTGCACATAGGGTCATGACCATATGTGATATACAGATGATCATGTGTCTTGAAGTGAATGACCATGCAACCAAAAAAAAATAGCAAAATTCATAGAATAATTATAGATTAAGTAGAAATCCTAGAATAAACAACAAAATAATAATAGCATTAAGAAAAGAAAACTAAGGACTACGATTCACTAGACCAAACTCATAAAAGTAAGAGAAACCCAATAGTAGTTTAGAGACAATGTATATGAGCAATAGATTATGATTAATAAATAAAGACAGAAACAGAACAAAAATAGTAAAAGTTGTAAACAGATATTGAATAAAAAGATAGCAGATACACAAAAGAACATAAAACAACTTGCACAAAACTTATTAATAAGTTTAATAAGTTATGAATTCAAAAGTTTTAGTAAGAAATATATAGAATAAAACTATAGCAGTTAAGTTAGTTAAACAAAATATAATCAAAAGAAAAATAGATAATAAGATATCATGCATGATGAGTATTATATGACATGACATGTCAAACCAGTGTTTTCAAAAAGGGATCAAGTGATCCATATGCATAAGTTTTCAATATTAAACTTGATATTTGGAATAGTTATTAATGGTGAATACGAGGGGCATTTGTGAGATTTCAACTTACTAAATATGGTCAATATAGTTAGATTTTAGCTTACTAGTCTTAGAATCGATATGGTAATACATTTTCAACTTACTGGCATATCGCTAGTCTAGTTCAACTCACATGGTTAAGGTGTTAAATCCTTGTATTCATCAACCTGATCAGCATAACAATTTCAGATACAACTTTTATGTATATAATATACAAATATATAAAAGATAGATTTCAAATGCATTTATTTAAGATCTTCATATCCCAATAGTATTTCAGTAAATATTTTTAGTAAACAAACCTAAAGACAAATACATGTTTTTAGCATACTTTATACCATGACAAATATAGCATGGCATAAATTAGAACACAGATAGTAGGATAAGAAATAAGTAAAGCAAAGTACATCAAACCAATAAACAAAGTAAGTATAATAACGTCTAAGACAGAAACAGAACAACAAATGAATATTCCTACATGATATACATCATAAGCAGAAATATAAAAGACTTAAGCTAAAACCTGTAAAGAACTTAAGAGTACTTTAAATCCCAGTTACTAATTAAGAAGTAGGAACTAATAACATATTCAACAAGATAGTTAAATGTGTTAAGTCAGATCAATTTAGATTTTTTTTCATACTGTGTTATATATGTATACTCATATACATACTCATGAAATAGCATGAAGTAGAGCTCGAACAATAAGATAAACTAGAAAATAAGAAGAAGCCTATAAATTTAATACTAAACGAAGTTAAGTTCTTCAGATAAGTAGTTAGCATATTAGTAAACTAATCAAAGTCTATTAGACTAAAGATATGATAAGCCAAGAAAAGAGATCAGGAAAGGAATTTAGAAAGAAAACTTAAAACCTTATGACCAGTCACAAGGATAAAAAAAAGTATACCTTGTTTAAGGGTAAAGATAAAAGATACTTATTGAGTGACTTGGAACTAATCCCCCTCAGTTTCTTCTCTTGTAGGTTCATGTTTTAAAGAGCTAAGCTAAAGCACAAGATGGGCCAAAGAGTGGAATATAACTTGACCAGGTTTTTAGCTGTATTCTTAGTTTTGTGTATATATATATATATATATATAGAGAGAGAGAGAGAGAGAGAGAGTTTTCAGCAGATAGTATATTTGCTTGCATGCTTTGTATTACTCATGCATATGATGTACATTATTATATATGCTTTTAGATACTAGTAAATACGATAATAAAGTAGGAGTTTTCTCTTTAGGATACTGTACATTATTTTTAGCATTATCTTTTGCTTGTATTACATATATATTTATATACATATTTCAGTACAGATTATGTGTACAACATCTATAGTCTTGTTTTACAAAAATAATAGTAAATAATATTTTCAGTATGTTATACAGTATTTTCATTATAATTCTGTTATAAGTTTTTGCATGGTGTATGATTTCAGATAATCAAGTTTTTGTGTGACCCTTACAATATATTTAGGATCATTTCATCATAATAATAGTAATAAATAATATTAAATAGTAATAGATAATAGGGACTACTTATAGGTAACCCTTAAGTGATAACTTCAAAAAACTTCGTTATAGGCCAAAAATCCATTACACACTCTTTTTATCTATTGTTGAGATGGCTAAACAAGTGTAACAAATCATACCTAGTGTGGCATAGTAAAAACTCACCACAACTAGGGCAAGGCTTAGGCAATTGCTAAGCCTAAGGCTCAGGCCATTGCTAAACCTAAGGCTCTAGTGTAAGCACGAACTTCTCTTACTCAATAGCTTATATGTGCAATTGGTAAACGAAAAATTGTTTGCTTTTTTTGTGGAAAAGGCAATCATTAAAGACTTCGTTGTGCTTAAATTTCATGTATGTTTTTCAATAAGATTAAATTTTTTCCTAGTTGATCTTTGGTAATGACATGAGATGTGGCACTCATATTTGTTCTAATATGCAAGGTCTTAGTTATAGCCAGTTGCTTGATAAAGGAAAATTGACCTAAGAGTCAAGAATTAAGCTAGGATTGTTACATTAATCGTAGGTTTTTATTATCTAACATTGTCTTTTAGCTAAAGGTTGTGAACTGTTACTTTTGTACTGAATGTCTCTCAAAATATTATTTTTGCATCTATATTAGATAAAGAAGGTTTTTGTTTCTCAATTGCTAGTAATGTCCTCGCTTTTAGCTTGAACATAATACTCTATGAGATTACATGATATAGATAATAACTTCTCTATATTGAAAATAAAATAATGAAAACAAACAATCTCAACGACGCGTGTTTATGACATTGTAGTCTAAGTCATATAAGACCAAAACACATTGAGGAACTTCAATTTTCTGGGGTTTATGATCATTCAAGTTTTAGTTGTTTAATGAATACAAATCTTAATCAAGTCACTCATTACTAGACACAGTGAAAGGGTCATTGAACTATTAAGGATTATTTATAGTGACACTACCTTGTCCTAGGTATCTCCCAAAAATTATTTTTTGCATCTATATTAGATAAAGAGGGTTTTTGTTTCTTAATTGTTAACAATGTCCTTACTTTTGCTCAATATAGATAATAATGTTTTCAATGTTAAAAATAAAATAATGAAACAAATGATCTAAATGACACGTGTTTATGGCATTATAGACTAAGTCATATAAGACCAAAACAAATTAAGAAACTTCAATTTTTAGGGGTTTACAATCATTCAAGTTTCAACTATTTGATGAATATGAATCTTGCCTTCTAGTTAAGATGGTCAAGTCATATTTCACTAGACATAGTGAAAGGGCAATTGAATTGTTAATGGTTATTTATAGTGATATATATGGACTCATGAAAAATCAAGGTATCTAGAAGGATTCTTACTTTATAATGTTTACTAATGATTTAAGTAGTTATGGTTATGTGTTCTTAATGAAACATAAGTCTAAATGCTTTGAGAAATTCAAAGAACTCAAGAATAAAGTGAAAGAAACAACTCAATAAAAGTATTAAAATCCTCTAAGTAATTGAGGAGAAGAGCACTTAAATATTGAGTTCAAACACTACTAGAAGGAACATGGGATAGTGTCTTAACTTACTCCTTACAGTACACCATAACATAATAGCGTATCTAAATGGAGAAATCGGACTTTAATGGATATAACTAGGTTCATGATAAGTTTTGCTAATTTAGACCTATACTTTGGAAACGATAGCATACACTAAATAAAGTCCAATCCAAAATTAGAGATAAAACTTCATATAAGTTATGAACTGGGCAAATACTCAACCTAAGTTACTTAAAGATTTGGAGTTATGAAGCTTTTGTCAAGAAATTGACATCAAATAAGTTGAATAATAAATCTAAAATGTGTATCTTTGTAGGATATCCTAAGGAAACAAAAGGTTATTATTTTTACCATCCAAAAAAGCCTTACGATACCAAAGATATTAGACAAAAGGATATGTTATCGAAAGTGGTTAAACATCAGGATACACAATCATAGTTGTGAAAGTCAGAAAGAATATGTCATGAGCTTAAGAGATTCAATTAGGATTTTCAATTGATCATACATAAAGCCTATGCTAAAGTAATGTATTAGTAGGATTTTCAATTAATATGGCATGGTCTTCAAGCAAAAGTTAAAGCAAGTGGACAAAACAAATCAAAGCTTCTCCAAACTTGGTCATGCTACCTGGTTAACAAAGAAAAGTTTTGGCATTATGTAATGTGGAAGGTTGACTATTGATAGTCTTAGAATAAGGTAGAGCTTTTTGGCTAAATTGTTAGATAAGTAAGACAAAAAAATTAGGTTAACTTATTCTCTCATCAACCATCTTTAACCTAAAGCCTTAATGTAAATTTCTAGTAGCCGAGAATATTGCGAAATCTAACAACTAACTTCTTTTACTTCTTAAGTTTATCTTCCATTCAACACTTCAAACATCACAAATGCATACAAAATTTTCCAGCCTATATCTAGCAATTATTTCAACCTAGACAAATAAAATTCAGGCAGAAAATTCACACATGATCTAGCCATAAAGTTTAATAATTTCAATTATATCTTCAACTTCAAAACAACCTTGAAGGTCTGATACCAGATGATTAAAAAATGGCAACCCTAATCTTTTATTTTTGGTGGTGAAAAATGCACAAAATTAGTGGTATCAGAGTAGTTTTTAGTCAAGGAAAAATTAGAACTATATTGCATGAATGGTAACATCAGTGACAAATTTTGAAATTTTTCTGGTTTTGTTTTAATTTGTATGTTGAATTAGCTCATATGTCTATGATTATACATAACTATGATGAATAATTGGTATATAATAAGCTAGCTTTGTTTGATTTAGAAGTATGGAGAAACACATATTACAAAATTGAAGCTTTTAGGTTTGAGGCATGTATGATTGATGACTAAACTTAAGGAATTATTTGTGTGTTGTATTCATGTATGCAAGTGAAAATTTTGAAAACCCTTAGATGGACCTAAGAATTGTTTAAACTATGGTTTTGAACATGTACACTGCTTAGATCCTTAGATAGAATGAATATATAGATGAAGAAAACATAAAGGGCATGAATTAAAATTTAAACTACTTTAATGTCTTAGTTGTTGAGTAGGTTGGGGTTGGCATGCCCACCGTAAGTGACCCTCAAGCAAAAAATAACTATAGATAAGAGTATGTGAAGTACCATAGGTTTGTGACTAGTTGAGTAGTAGAGTGGTGGTATTACAAGTATCGATTATTCATGTAAAAAGATTGGTTCACAACCTAAGGAAACCAAACAAAATACCAACAAAGAAAAATATTATTAAGTATGATACATAATGTGCATAAAATTCATGACATCTAAGATTGAAGCATTGTCACTAATATATATCAGGGGAAAACAATTGAATGGTTTGTCTGAGAGAACTTATTTATAAAATTTTTTTTTAGTCACTTGTACATATGGATGCATGCATGGATATATTCTGAAAGTTTGTTTAACTTTATGTGAATAAGATGAATGTAAAAGTTGATAAAGTAGTGGTGTGCTGTTTTGAAATACTTTTGAAGGATGAGGTTAGTAAGTTATGTATTGATTATTTGTTGAAATTTATGAGGCATTTGTACAAGTTAACTATTGTGTTATTATAACATTATATGTGCTTACTACGTTTTTCCTTAAGATTAAATAAATGATGTTTGTGGGTAGTATCACTAGAAACCCTCATGAGACTACAACTCATCCAATAGGGCCACCTAGGGGTTTCAAAGCTTATTACATACACTAAATGTAACTATGACAACCTACGGAAGTGGTTTAGATAGTTAATGAGTATGTTAGTTTAATTTTATTTTCATTTAGTTTATATTTCCTATTTTTTCTAGTAAGTCTCCTATTTTTCTAAAGACTAGCAAAAAGCTAATTTGGGGTTATGATAAGTGTCAATTGCATGTATAATTCCATGGTCAATTTATAAAGTTTTAGGGGGCGATTTGATTATTTTACCCCTATTGTATGCATATTTCAGGACAACAGGTTTTCATGTTTATTTTTGTAAGAAATGTTGATTTTGACTTGATTTCAATGGAAATCAAGCCAAAAAGATACTTATGAAGGAGTATATGATGGTATGAATTTAATCCAAGGAAGAAGGAGCGACTGAGGCATAAAAGGGAAAGGAGAGCATTGTACACTACAAAAGAAAAATAAGGATTTTCAATATGTTTAAGCTTTATAATGAAAAAGTATTCTTCATAAACATTATATTGGACATCTCAAGCTTTTTAGAAAACTATTATATGGAAAAATTCAAGTTTTTTTTAGCCTTCAACCATTGCTGCGAATTTAGGTCTTCTTTGTGAAATTTTATATCTAACCTCTGAGGACTAAAATAGCCATAACTTGAGATTTCAAAGTTCAAATAAGGTGATTTAAAATCCAAATGAAACTAGACATTTAAAGTTACAACTTTGATGAAGATCAAAATTTCATATTTTAGAAGCTCCATGCTGCGGTGAAATGTCACAACACCAGCCACATTAAAAATCTAAAAGGTCTATACCACAATTATGGCATGCCCAGTTCACATTTGAGGTAGAAACACTATGCTATAGCATCATGCCACGACATGCCCTATAGCAACTTAGCTAGAAACTACATGTCACAGCATCATGCCAAGACACAGAGAATTTCAACAGAGTTTCATTTTTTCAAAACTCTATCATAACTCTAAGTATACATATTAAATTATAACTCTATGGAAAAGGAGAGAGCCATCTTAAGAGTTTTTTTTAAGAAATTTTTCAAGCACTTTTAGGAGATTCTTAATTTTTTTTATGAAGACTCAATCAAAAACCAGTCAGATTGTAATTGTGAAACAAATTTTTATCAGAATTCAATAAAAGCTTCAACGACTTATCAGGTTCCATTCTTATTTTTGGTTTTGTCTTATTTGAATATAATTGTTCATTTTTGCTTAATGATTACCTAAAAAATTTTTATTAAGACTAAGGCTAGCTAATTCATGAATGTGTAGTGTTTTTTATTATGATTTATGAGAATGTTATTTTATGTGAGTTTATATCCTGAACTTAATGCCTATTGAAAACTTGATCAATTTTTAATATGATTTTTGTTTTATGATTGAGATTGAGAGGTGATACTGCATAAAAGCAATAAGAATATGAACTATGGAGTAATCGAATATAAAGATATATTTGATAATACATGCAATAGTCATAGGCAAAATAGATTTGTGTTGAAAGCTAATAGATTTTATAAAACTTAATGCATTTTCATCTAATTAAACCTATATAAAGATATTTAGGTTATTAAATTGTGAAATATGATTAATATTGTTTGAGAAAGAATATTGATCAATTTAGGGAGTGTTGTTGTCACATAATTGCACTATATATTTATTTGTAGTAAACCTACTTAGATTTGAATTAGTGAACCTGGAACCTTAGTATTGTCTTGCATATTGTCATCCGATTACTTAGGAAAAATTATTTGTTGCTTACTTTTGTTTTTATGTTAGTATTAGTCTTATTCGCGATCCTTATTTGGTTGTTTAGATAAAGTTAGGAATAGTGTCGTCTTGGTATTTGCTTACGTAATCCCTTGGATACGCCAAGCCTGAATACTTTTCGTATTACTTTAAACTAGTACACTTGTTAAGAAGTTAAGGTTTAAAACTTAATGCATCAAGTTTTTTATCTGAATAGATCTAAGCCATTTGTTCAAAAAATATGTTTTCATTATGCATGATTTCAAAACTACATGAGCATAGAGTTAATGTATCCCAACAACCAATACTTTTGGTTCCTCTTAATACAAGTATAGTTATATGATTCAGTATAGATTTCAAATCCTAACTCTCTATCTTATATGATCTTAGATATGAGACCTCATCTACCTAGATTAGTGGCAAATGAGAGTAGAGATTCAGTAAAGGTTAGTAGGGGTTCCCGATACCTCTAAGGATCTCTCAATATATAAGAGGTGAGAGAGATGGTCAGAGAAGTAATGAGATAAGGTTTTTAGTTACCTATAAGAAGAGATTATCAAGAACTAGTAAGGGGTGGTTACCCCTAACCAGTAAAACATAGATTTTAGATGTCAAGGATAAGACAGTATCAAAGATAGAATTCAAAAATAGATTCAATGGCTATCGAAGATACAAAGAGACTACACCCTATTTATAGCGTGCCAAAAGTTAATAAGCCTTATAAATTTAATGGGTCCTAAGATCCAACAGTGATAAAGGATTGGATTAAGACAATAATGAGTGTTATAGGTTTTTTCAGTATGACAAATCAAAAGACGATTAGATATATTATGTATATACTTAAGGGTAATGCAAGGATATGTTAAACCTCGTAAAGTCAACATTTGACAAGGACACTAATAAAACATGCAACAAAGATATCAAAGAGATACTTAAGGTTAAACTTCAGCTAGATTATGATCACTGCATCCTTCGGAAAGATAAAGTTCAGAACAGAGTGATTAGAGTATGTAGTGGAAGTAAGCAAAGTTGTCAATAGTAAGGAATTCTTAGATAAGTTATTAGATTGCTTCTAGAGAGAAAAGGAAGAAATAAGAGAAGACAAGCCTAGGGTTATTAGAAAATTTTTTTAGATATGAAGCTTAAAGAGATAGAGCAAAATATAGGAGATACCTTTAGATAAGGTATGTTAGCATGAGTTAGGAAACAGACTCCTGGAAAACATATAGAAGAGTAGAGTTAGAGTTTACAGAGAGAGAGTTTCCTCTAGAATTGTTCAAAAAAGAGCATTTTGGGGATAAAATTCTTATTAAAAAGGAGAGTGTAACATTTCAAGGTTAGAATGGCTTTTCAAGCCATAAATTAGGATTAAAAGACATTTTATATTCAAAGAGCTGATTTAGAAGAAGTTGAGAGGGTAGAATAGTTATTTAGAGGTTTTATATGATATGTGTATAAGCTGTTTTGGAAGGTTTTTCCCATGTGATATGTTAGAAATTGAAAATCTATGATTTTCTTATAGTATAATTGTGCATCCTTTGGATGCATGACTGTGCATCCCTTAAGTTGTGAAGCACAATCATGCATCTTAGGGGGACATGATCATGTACCCCTTTTGAGTCAGTGCAACTATATAAAGCAAAGATTTCACATGTTTAGCTAATTTCACCTATTTCTCTTCTTCTTTCTTTAGCTAACCCTAACAAAGATTAGAGAAAGAGATCAATCTATCAATTAACCAATCTAATAAGGAATCAACCCAAAGTTAGAGAGATAGAAGCCTTTAACAGCTTTAGGTAAGTGTTTTCTTACCTTTTTCCCTATTTCTATAGCATGTATCTTCTTGGATGAGTTTAGTTAGTGAGAGAAACATGTTTTTAGTTTAGTAGCATGATTTTAAGATAATGATGAGATAGAAGAGATGTTGGAGGTAAAAGTATGCTTAAAGTACCTATATGTCAATATATGTGTGTTTAAGGGTCAACAACATGTTAGATTATGTTTGGATGGTATGAGATGATGAAAGTTTGTGATATTAGCATGTTTTTGCATGTATGCATGTTAGAATAAATTTGAGTGCAGATTAATAGAGATTTGGTTGATTTTAGACAAAGTTTTACAAGTTCCAGTGGTGAAATTATAGAAGTAGAGCATAACGTACACTTGTGCACCTGTTACGCACGCCCACATGGTTGCATTTTATATATGGTTATAGTCATGTAGTTGCTGACATGTGCTAGAGTAGCAATGTCTTGGGGCACACGACTATATGTCTTAAGGTTACGATCATGTATGTTTTCTTATTTTTGTATGACCGTACCTATAAAGGTCATGGTCATGTGTTAAGTTTTGTTACAGGCTTGTTCATATAGGGTCACGACTGTGTATGGCACACGCGCGACCATGCATCTTAAAATGCACGACTATACTACTAGTAGAAATAACAGATTAAGCAAAAATCACATAATACATAACAAAATAAGCTCAATAATAACATAACAAAAAAAGAAAACTATATTTTTTTAGAATCATTATACCAAACTCACATAAGTAGGAGAAACCCAACAACAGTTAAAAACAGGTAAGTAAGCAATAGATTACGATTCATAAATAGAAATGAAAACAAAAATAGAAATAGTTATACTTATGAAGCAAATAGAATAGAAAACTAGTAGATACACACAAAAAAAATATTGAACAAGTTACATAAAACTTACTAACAAGCTTAATAAGTTACAGAATCAAGAGCTTCATTAGAAAGTATACAAAATAGAACTATTATAGTTGAGTAAGTTAAACAGAATATAATCAAAAGAAAAATAGATAATAAGATATCATACATAATAAGCATTACATGATATAGCATGCCAACTAGTATTTTCAAAAAGGGATCAAGTGATCCACATATATAAGTTTTTAATATTAAGCTTGATATTTGAGATAGTTATTAAAGGTGAATACAAAAGGGCATTTGTGAAATTTTAGCTTACTAACTGTGATCAATATGGTTAGATTTCAACTTACTAGTCCAAGGACCGATATGACTGGATATTTTCAGTTTATTGGCATATCACTGGTTTGATTTAGCTCATATGGCCAAGGAATTGAATCTCTATATTCATCAACCTATTCAGCACAGTTGTTTTAGATACAACTTTTATGTATACAATACATGTGCATATAAAAAAGAGATTGCAGATGTCTTTTATTTTAGAATCTTTGAATCTCAATAGTATTTTCAATAAATATTTTCAATAAATAGGTCTAAAGGCAAACACATGCTTTCAACATACTTCATACTATGACACATATAACATGGCATGAATCAAAGCATAGATAGCAAGATAAGAAATAAGATAAGTAAAAAACATCAAACCAATATTAGAGCAAGCACAACAAGATCTAAGATAGAAACAAAATATCATGTAAGTAATCTTGCATGATATACATCATAAGTATAAATATAAAAGAATTCAACTAAGACCTATAAAGAACTCAAATGTATTTTAGATCCTAGTTTCTAATTAAGACGTAAGAACAGATAATAGTTTTAGCAAGATAGTTAAATATGTTTAGTCATATCACTCTAGACCCTTTTTCATATTGTATTATATACGTACTTATGACATAGTATGAAGTAGAATTCAAATAGCAAGATAAACCAAGGAAGAAGAAAAAACCTATAAATTTAATACTATACTAAGCTAAGTTCATTAGATAAGTGGTAAGGTAAGTAAAGTAAGAAAAGGTAGACCTTTGTGGTGGGACATGAAAGTATAATAGAATTAAAAAATAAGGGCTAGTAATAGACTAAGTAGAGTCTATCAGACTAGAGTTATGATAAGCCAAGGATAAAGAGATCAGAAAAGGAATTAAGAGAAAGAGAGCTTACAACTTTGTGACTAGTCGTTAGGATAGATCAGAGCAAATCTTATTTGAGGGTAAAGATATGAGATACTTACTGAAAACCTTTGCCATGTTAGCTTATATGCTTTGTATAATTTATGCATTTGATATACAGTATCATGTATGTTTTTGGATATTAGTAAATATATTAATAAAATATGAGTTTTCTCCTTGGGATACTATACATTGTTTTCATTATTTTCTTCCGCTTGCATTACATATATTTGTATATGTATTTTAGTATAATTATGTGTACAGCATGTATAGTATTATTTTACAAAATAGTAGTGTTACATGTTTTCAGTATGTTATACAATATATTCATTTTAATTATGTTATGAGCTTCTGTATAGCTCATGCTTTTAGATAAGACAAGTTTTTGTGGGACCCCTACTATATATTAAAGATGATTTCATATAAGTAATATTAATAAATAATAATATTAATAGTAAACAGTAATATATAGTAGGGACTCTCTACATTGAATATGTTCGATCGAAGTTAAAAGTTAGTATATGATTTTTGCCTAGCGTATAGTATTGTGTTCTTAGGCATATGCCCATGTGTGGGTGCTAGGTTATCATGCTTATTAGATAAAAGTTAGATCTAATCAATTTTGGACTGGCTTGCTAATACAAACCCATGTAAGGTTAACACATGTTAGTGCATGGTTGAGGTTGTAGGTACATAACTATCTAATAGATTACAAGATAAATATTTGTCTCATAATCATAATAAGTGTAAGATATACAACTATGCAAGTTTCATGTAAAACCGTGTGTGTGTCTTAATATAAAAGGGACATTTTCTTGTTTATTTGGTGCTATCAAGAAATTTTTTTAAAAAAATTTTCTATCTTTTTCCCATAGCTTTCTTTAACTTCTTTCTGTACTTTCCGTCCCTCAATTTTCTAAGCTAACAATGAATATCTGTGGTTGGAATTTCAAAGCTTCATACTCTGTGTGAATACGATAAATGTCACCCTAGGAAGGGTAGATTATAAGCTATGATTGGTCATCTCTTTATCACGTAAAGACATACAAGATCTTTTATGTAGGAATGGGTTCTGAAACACTCTATAATTGAATATGTCATATTTTGTATATATTCCTACAACAAGATCCTTTCTAGAGTGATTTGAGACACTATTTGTGTTGAAATATATATTCCATTACACAGTCACCTTTTTAGTGACTCATCTCACCCCAATAAAGATGGTGCAACAAGTCTTCTCATTTTGATATTGTACAATGATGAGACTAAGCATTTAGATAAAAGAAACTTGACAAGATCCATCCAACTCATGGGAGTTGGGTAGTTTGTAATTTTAATTGAAAATAAGGCCAATTTTTGTTTAAAAATGATTAATGTATAAAATAGTTACTATTATGATTGAGTTTTTCTTTTTTTTGTTATTTTAACTGAATACAAAGGTGTTTTCTATCCTAAAAGTTTAATGAGTAAGGGAAATATTATCATGAAATGAAGATTATCTTGGTAATGTTTTAATTACATATAAGAGTAAGATTGGATTCAAATCGAGCTTGTTTGCTAGATCAACTCGAATAAGTTTAAAACAAGCTTAGCTTAGGCAAGCTCAAACCTAAGGATTTTATATGTTAAGCTTAAGCTTGATAGAGCTTGAGCTTGAGTTTGGGAAAGTGACCAGCTTGCCAAGCTCAATCCAAATAGATTAAAAATGATATCGTTTTAACCAATACACATAAAAACAACACTTGACTTGAGTCTGATTGTTTTAAGTCATTGAACTCGAGCTACTCCAAGCTCAAACTCAATTCGATTTTAATCTAACTTTATTTGGAATCATGGTAATTAAATTATCTGTTAATATTTTTTTTATTACTCGTTGAACCAAATAAAATAATGTCAACAATAAATGAAAACTTTTATAAATAGGATAAAAGTGTAAGGTTAAGAAATTAAAGGTGCCCAAAATTTTTGTAATATATTAATTGAAAATAATAAAATAAAATTATATACATAAAATACATGAAGAGGCCATGGATACCCTAGGACTAAGTGAATCACCACTCAAGTTAAATTCGAATTGAGTTGGTTAGGTCTCAAATATAGTGAATCACTAGTAAAGTTAAATTCAAATCAAGTTGGTTAGGTCTCAAAAGCTAGTTCAATTCGACTCAACTTAATTTGCATTCATTTAACTCAAATTCGAGTTGAGTTTGAGTTGGGGGTCTACTCATTTTTTAAACTAAACTAAATTTAATACACACAGAGTTCTATTATATCCAATTTAGAAGTCAAGAGATGTTTTGATTTAATTCAAACTTGACTTACGGGTCAATTTAGATTATATCAAGTACTTGCTAAAATGACGTTATTTTGTCATTGAGTCGTAAACTTGAGTTATGAAATTGATCGTGAACTCAAATCAAATTAAGCTGAATAATTTTGTATTCGAACTAAACTTGAATTACCTTAATTTTAGCTTAAGGAATTTAAGTCAAAGACGACATGGATGATGATGGAATTCCCCTCGTGCATCATTGAAGCCCACAACAGAATCTTATCCAATTTCGCTCAAGTTTGTTCAATCGAATTTAAAAGCGTTTGAATTCGATTTGAATGATAATGATTTAATTTAAATTTATAATTCGAATTCATGGTTCAATTTCAACTCATTAATAAAACGAGATCATTTTATCTAACAATAAATAAAAAAATATTGTGTTAACAATTATTTATCTATCGAGTTGTTAATCAAATTAAAACTATTTATTGAGTTCACGAGTTAGACAAAAATGAACCAAATCTTTTAAATTAAATTTGATTTAAATTTAAATTAAATCGAACTGAATTAAATTAACTTTCGAACTCAAACTAGGTTTATCCATATGCAATCCTATCCATGACAATCTGGGAAGAAAACAAAATAAGGTAAAATAATTTTTTCCCAAAATGTCCATGAATTAAAAAACAAACACATCACAGACCATATCAATTAACGCAACACGGTTCGCCGACCCATCTGTCTGCCACATGTGGCATGCTGACAGTGACTCTTGATTTCTGTGCCCCAGTCTATCGTTTAAGTTTCAAGGGCAATCTCGTCCTTTCATATTTCTACTTTATATTTATTATTATTATTTTTCAGGTAAGCCCACGCACCACATGACGTTGCATGCCAAGCCAACCTTACTTGAAATTCAGTTCCTGCCTACCTCTTCTTTCGGGTTTGTCTCGATCTGGATCTCGGTTCAAGTTCAGATTCGGGTAAACAGTCGCACATGTTTATGTCTCCAAAATACAAATAAATTAGTTATTGTACTAAATTTGACGTCTGAATCATAGAAACCAAATCATATATCATATTATATGTCAAAAATTTAGTATTTTATTATATATATCACAAATCACAACATATTACAAGGTACATTTTTCAAAAATAAAAGGCCAAAACATATTCGCACTCAATATTTATTAAAATAATAATTTTATCGGTTAAATTTGAAAAAAATTAAATTTTCATATATATTAGTTAGATTTTTTATAAAATTATCACAAAAACAATAATATCTTTAAATTAAATAATATTTTATTGTTAAATTTTATTAAATAATTTTACTTTAATTTATATTAATTAAAATTAAAAATAATAAAAAATTGTATTACTATAATGATAAATAATTATATAATCGGGATAAACTATAATTTTTTTTTTAGAATTTTGTAGAGGATTTTTGAAATTTGAATAAAGTTTGGGGTTATGGAAAATTGCAATTTTTAGGGTTTTTTTAAATTTGAAAAAGGTTTAGGGAATTGTTATATTTTGAGAGAGGCTGATTGGGATTGTTTGAACAATTTACATAATCGTTGACCCCTTGCCAATTGATTCTGAGTAGCTTTATCAAGATCAAAAGCAAATTGTGCAAAGGCGGTGTTAATTTTTTTGTAATTCAAAATTATCTAATTAGTATTTTTAAGTACCCATTTGTGTATCTAAATAGTAAGTCATCATGTGATTAAATATTAATTTATTTGTAATTCAAAATTATCTAATCACATAGTGATACATGATTTATGTATCCAAGTAGGTTATTGAAATTCCTATTTATTAAAAAGGTATAAGCATGCAAAACTTTGTTATCATCTAAATATATATAAAAAGAAAACAATTAAGGGAAAATAAAATAATTAACCTTAATTAAATATTAGTAAAGCAAATTAAACATGTTATATTAAGGTCAAGTCAAAGTGACCATGTTTTTCAATTTTGTCAGTTATGATATTATTTATACCAAAATTTTCCTTGACTATCATAATTGCATTTATACCCTTCATATTTTTTATATAAACCACCCCTTACACCAAAAGAGTACGCACTATATTTGAAGCAAACAAATTTTCTTAATTCGATTTTAAGAAAGGAAAAACAATTATAGATATTTATACGAATTTAAGTTAAAATTTAATTAATATTAAAGTTAAGAGTTTACTACTATTATTATAAATAAAGGGGTGAATTGAAATATTGGAGGTATATTGATATTTTATCATAAAAGACTTTAATTGAATATTTTGTAATGTAAGGGTAAAACGGAAATTTTATATAACATATAGGGGTTAATTGATTGTTTATCATGTTTGGGTTTAAATGATTATGGGCATATTAACAATTTGGTGTATAAAACTTAATGGATATTTTACAATGTTGGGGCAAAACGGAAATTTTATATAATATAAAAGAGTTAATAATTATTTATCATGTTGGGAGTTAAATGATCGAGGGTTTATCAATATTTTTTCAATAAGACTTAATTGATATTTTATAATATTGGGGTGAAATCAAAATGTTACATAACATAAAGAGGTTAATTATTAGTTATCATGTTAAGGGTTAAATGAAAAAATATCATAGAGGATATATTGATATTTGATCATATAAGGGTTAGAAACCTAAAACATAAACCTAATCCTTAAACTCTAAGTCTGAAACTCTAAAAGTGAATCAAACTATAAAACCTAATTTTGAAACATAGTTCTGAACGCTAAACCTAAACCTACTATAATAGTAAGGGGTTTTAGTAGTGTTTGTTTTTTAACTTGTAAAATGTTGCACAATTTTATACTAGTTAAACACAAGCATAAATCTATTCTACATAAAATAACGAAAACACTCAATTTCATTGAACACAGTGCATTTTAACATTACAAAGAAACGAGCCCTCCTAACAGCTGGATTTTATCATTTCCCCAAATCAATTTGCCTTTATGAAAAATTTAGCAAAACAAATTGATAACAACAAAAGGGTTTAATGATTTTCCCGTGAATTTAGTCTTTAGTTTAGGATACCTGCCAAAAGCTTCACCTCAATAAACCTTTAGAATACAGATCGTTGAACTGCTGACAACTCCCAGGGTTCATTAAAGCCACACCTCTAAAGACTCAAAATGAAACTACTAATTTGTTTAAGATGGAAGAAAAACTTAAGACACGACGGAAGAAAATATTTAAGGGCGAGGGAAGAAGAAACACTCATGGCTAAATAAGTCACTTTTAGCGACATTTTTTAATGTCTTTTACTAGTGTTTTAATAGACATTGCTAATTTCCATCTACATAGGCATTTTACCTACCTAACACTAATATTTAGATAAATCACCATTAAAAATAGCATAATAGATGCATTTTATATAAATACTAATATAAATGTTGGTAAAAGACATAATAAACATTTTTAAAGGCATTTAAGCAAATGCCACTAAAAGTAACTTCTATTATAATGACCTCACCCTAAACTCAAAACTATAAACTATAAATATGAAACTCTAAATGTAAAATATAAACCTTAAACCTAAGTCTAAATGTAATAATAAACTCTAAACCCTAAATGCTAAACTTTAAACCATAAACAAGACTTGTCAACCTAATCTAAAACCCTAAATTATAGACGTTAAACCTCTAAAATGTAAAGTTCATAAACTTCATAATTATAAACCTAAAAATATATACTTGAAATCAATCTATTAAACATGCAACTTTAGTCTAAAAATATATACAATTACATTATGACATATTATATATATATATATATATATATATATATATACTTTCAGTTCCATAATTATTCAACAGTAATCTCTTCATTTTATTCTAATCACAGGGTTATACAAAGACAAATGTATTTTTTCGGTTACTTAATCAATTTTTTTAAATTTTTTAATAGTACAATAATAGATATAAAATTTTTAACTTATGTAGTGTTGTAATTATAAGATCAATCTTTAAACCTGGAATTTTAACTCATAAGTGAATAAAAAAAAAAAATCTATAATTTTATATGATTAAAATAATAATTTTTTGGTATGCCCGAGCCCGACCCACTTTTGTGTTTGATGTTGGTTTAACGAAAAACTTCATGAAACTTGCTGTCACTTCATCTTTACCTCTCTTGACTGGAGGTCCCACGTCGGCACAGACACATGACAACTACTTAACCTAAACACTATTAAAAATCCAAAAATAAGTAAATAAATAAATACCTAATTAATTCTTTTACATGGTCGTCGTCTTTCCACGTGTCCCCCTCCCATCGTCTTCACGTAGATTTCCTCTCTCTTAGCGCCAAAAAAAATCCTCTAGACCGAACATATCAAAAACCCCCCTCTCCCATTTCTCCCCATTACACGTCTATTGCAGAACGAAATCTCAAACAAATATTTTCAAAGTGTTTCCTTGGAGGTGCTTTTGATTTTGACTTTCGTTTTGTAATTTGTGACATGGGAATTGAGCTACAGAGTCACCACCACTTCAATGGGATTTCTGGCGGCTGGGGCGTGGTCGCGAAGCCTTGCGACACGTGTAAAGCTGCGGCCGCGGCTGTGTTCTGCCGCGTGGACTCGGCTTTTCTCTGTCTGAACTGCGACGCGAGGATTCACTGCGTCAACAAGCATGCGCGTGTGTGGTTGTGCGAGGTGTGTGAGCAGGCACCCGCTGCCGTCACGTGCAAGGCCGACGCCGCGGCGCTGTGCGTCACATGCGATAATGATATCCATTCGGCGAACCCTTTGGCGAGGCGTCATGAGAGGAACCCGATCGAGCCGTTCTTCGACTCGGCGGATTCGATTGTCAAGTCTTCCGCTTTGAACTTCTTGGCACCAAATGAAAACGGGAGTTCGGAGTTTAGTGGCGCTTGTCGGCAACAAGAAGGAGGTGTAGAGAATGGCACGTGGTTAATGACGCCGAGTTCGAAACTGAGTTTGGAAAATACAAACGAAGTGAAACCCGGGGATCTTTTTTTCTCCGAAATGGATCCGTTTCTCGATTTTGAGTACCCGAATTCATATCCGAATCAAAGTGCGGGTATGGATAGTGTTGTCCCGGTTCAGACTTCGAAACCTCCTCAAATTCAAGTCATGAACAATGAAAATTGTTTCGATATCGATTTCTCCCGATCCAAACTCTCTTCATTCAGTTACCAAACTCAGTCTCTCAGCCAAAGTGTAATGAATTGACCCGCTTAAAAATCTCTCTTTTCCATTATTTTTTTTTTCTGTTTTCCATTTATTTATCAATGAAAAAGACGAACGAGTTCTTATAATTTTGATAAGTTTTTTTCAGGTTTCGTCTTCCGATGTTGGAGTGGTTCCGGACGGGAGTTCAATGTCCGATATATCTTATCCATTCGGCCGAAACATTGCAGGAGCTGATCCGAACGTGCCCGTTTCGGGTACTAGTACAAACCAAGCAACGCAACTATGTGGACTTGACCGTGAAGCTCGGGTTCTGCGTTACAGAGAGAAGAGAAAAAACCGGAAATTCGAGAAGACCATTCGGTATCATTCACGAAAAGCCTACGCCGAAACTAGACCAAGAATCAAAGGCCGGTTCGCGAAACGGACAGAGGTGGATTCTGAAGTCGACCACCTCTACGTCTCGGAAGCTGCTTTCATGGCCGATAACCAATACGGCGTCGTTCCGACGTTTTGAGGAGAAGCCGAAGAGTTTGGAGTCTTACTACTCACGTGCAAGTCCTCTCATCATCATCCGCTACTTCTTGGCTTTTATGTTTAACTATGGGACTAGAATAATCCGACGGTTGGTGTTAGTCATAAGAAATGTTTTTGTGTAAATTAGGGTAATCTGTGGAGTATTAGCCGTTGATTTAGGAGGATGATGATGATGATTGATTTATGATCATCAGGTTTTAACTACGGTCTCTATCTCCAAAAAGCTGGTGGACTTTTATTGAAGAGGGGCTTCATTGTAACTTCGTTTCTTTATGTTCAGTAAATTTCTTCTTCTTTCCAAAGATCTATCTCTCGATTTCTATTGGTCCATTAATTTCATTTCGAATATCCTCTTCTCTTTTTTTAAACGGCAGAAGTCTTTGACCTCAAACCAATTTTATTTTTTTATTATACTAATAATTAAATACTTTTAATTAATATTTATAAATTATAAGATAAGACTTCAGAGTCAATTTAACTTTCCTCTACATCATTGAATTCAGAAAAAAAAAATAATAATTTATTTTACTTTCAAAATTAAATCCAAATATCATAAAAATACTCCCTAATAATATTGGTTAAAAATAATTATTTTTAGATTAATTTGTGTACTTAGGGTGAACATTGATTTAAGTGAATCAATAGGCTTCATCCCAATTTGTTTTTAAAAAATTTGGCACAAATTTATATTATACAAAATAAATAATTAAATTATTTAATATTATAATAAAACATAAATTTGTTTATAATTATATGTATGTAATGTTTATACATATAATTAATAGTAGATTCAAATCGAGTTAACTTGAGGTTATTCATTAATTCGATTTGAAAAAATTCGAAACAAGTTTAAATTTGAGCCTAATATTTATTTTTTTTATATTGTTAAGCTCGAACTTGGAGTGTTTAACTTGTCCAACTCATAAGCCTAAAAATTTTGATTTAAATAAACTAAAATGATATCGTTTTGAATAATACATATTAAAACAACGTTATTTGTCGATTTTGGTTTAGCTACAATACTGAGTAGATCTCAATTTGGGTTTGACTTAATACTGTAGTCGAACTTGGGTTCGACTTCTTTCAATCCTAAAAGATACAAATCAAATCAAGTATAAATATCTTTTGACTCAAGTTTGACTCAAACAAAAAAAACTTAGCTCGAGTTCGTTGAGCTAAAGTCAACAATAATTTGAGTTCAATTCAAATAAAAATGATACAATTTGAACATAATTCGAATTTATGGTTCAAATCAATGATTTTTTTATGGTTTAAACTTATATTCATTGACAAAATGACATTGTTTATATATTAATATGTAAAATGACGTTGTTTTAATGATTATTTAACATAATTTGTATTGAGTCAAAAACCAAATTTGAATCGAATCAAACCATCCACCAAACTTGTAATTTAGATGCGTCAAACTCTATGACTTAAATTCGATTCGATTTAAAAATGAGCCAAAATTTTTGGCTCAAATTCAAGCTAAATGAAATTAAGTAGAGTTGACTTCAAGCTTGAGCTAACTCAGTTCAACTCCAACCCTAGAATATTATTATATAGTTGAAGAAATTATTTGAAATAATCAAACATTTAATTTAAACCACAATAATATTCACCTTTTTTTTTTCGCTTTGACGAAAGCACTCTAATTTTCACACCTAATCACGTGCAATGAATGCAGAATGTGTATTCAATAAATCGTTAATTTCCAAACAACTGTGTGTATATTGACCACCCGTATTCATAAAAAATTGCACGTAAAGTGTACATTCATGTGTATCGACAGCTTTGTACACCATTGACAATTTTTAACGATTTTTCATTAAGCAAAATAATCGAAAAAGATGTATGAATAGTTATATTTGATGTTTAGCATATTATAATGTAAAAACTAAGATATTTAGTACAAATTTGGGCTTAAAAATGGGTATATGAGTTATGATTAAAATTTACATCAATATTTGAATAACATATTTAAAATTTGATGATTTTTACAGTTAATATTTGTGATAGAAAGTTTAAATTATAAAGAGAAACTTATTCGATAGAGGATAAGGTCGATTCAGGATTAGAAATTGAGTATATATGAAATACCTTATAACTACTCGTGATCTTCATTTTGGGTAATGGATTTCGCTAAAAAACTTAAAAAATGTGCAAAGATTGTCACTAGAATTCGAGATTGTTTCAAAAATTTTATTTTTGTTGCGGGTTCGTGTAAATTGCACGCGAGTATGGCACCTTTTATAAGTGAGGAACAATTTTGCTATTTTTATTGTACATGCAATTTGCATATTATATATACAAATTTAAATTTTATAATTATTCTGCATGCAGCATATACTTTGGTAAATAGGGTTAGATTCGAACCGAATATATTCGAATTCGTTTTTAAGTTTGGCTCGAACGAATTCGAAACGAATCAAACGAATCCGAACATGAACACAAACCCAAACTGTAATTTTAAAATTTAGTGAATACGAGCCCGAACACAAACCCGAACTTAAAATAATAATTTTTAATTAAAATTTATTAATTATTTGTATTAATTATAATTTTTAATAAATATAAAAACAAATTATATGAACAGAATATGAATACGAATACGAATCGAATATGAACTTAGTTATACGAATCGAATACGAATACGAACTTTACTATAAAAATATTTGACAAACATGAATACGAATCCAAACAGTAAGAAACGAGTTCGAACACAAATATATTACTGTTTGTATTCAGTTCAATTCAAATCTAACCCTATTGGTAAATGAAAATTTTGAAAGACTTTTATAAACAAAAAAAAAATTGAATAAATTTATATTTTATTTTAAAAATTTGATTATTTAAAATATATAGTTTTCTGACATCACATCGTCTCTAGCGATATGGTAATGGTCCTCTTTGAACGTATGGACGAGGGACTGTTGAATTTGAAGAGCCAGAGTAGACTACCATTGGGAAAGTCCCATCGTTACATCAATCTAATCACATAATAAAATATTAATAGCCGATAGGATCTTGTGAAAAAGGCTTCGAATTATTTTTAATTCAATTTCTCGAACCTTCTTAGTTTGGTGGGTGAGTCCATTCATTTACGTTATCACTAATTCGGCTTTTCCGTTCACTGAACTGAATTTTGACTCCAATTGTTATAATATAAAGGGAAAATTACTGGTTGCCACCAAAGGTTTGATAAATAACAATCACCTCCCTTGAAGATTGAAGAAGTTATTTTCCTATTTTTATTTATCAAAATCAACCATTAATTTTACTGATAAAAATATTTACATAATTTTATTTTAAAAATTATGATAAAATATAATTAATTATTATTTTCTCTACAAAGTTTGAAATATTATAATAATGTCTCCGTTAAAAAGAACTATAAATATATTTTAAAGAAATAAATGTTATTTTTGTAATTTAATAAGGATAAATAATATTTTTCTTATCTTATTTGATAAATTATCATATTTATCTTTATACATTTTGAAAATATAATTATAGCTTAATTATTTATAATAAGCCAAAGGACATGTTCCCTCCAAGATTTTTTGTAAAGATAGAATTTCACCTCTAAACTTTGAAAAACTCAAATACTTACCTGTTGATTAAAATCAACGATTAAGTTTAACAGTTAATAATCAAATATTAACGATTATAAGGGTATTTTTGTCTTTTTGATAAAAATTTTAAAAATAATAAAATAATAAGTAAATTTTATTAAAAATATAAATATTAAAATAAGATTAAAATAAATTATAAAAAATACTTATAAATTTTTTAAAATATAACCAAATAAAAAAACGCCGATCGTCATTGACAAAATCACCGATGGCGATGACCACCAATAATCAAATCAGGAGATAAAAAATAACTTTTTGGTTCTTGTTGCCTCCGCCATCAACCATGATCGAGAACAATTGGAAATGACCAGCTTTGGCCCCGCTGACTTTTTTGCCATGGTTGATGGCAGATGTTGTAATATTTCAAGGTTATAATGACCTTTTAAGCTAAAAATCAAGGTTAAACGTGAGATTTTATAAAAGAAAATAGAATTGAGAGGATTTAGGAGTAACGTAGTCATTTAAAAGCTATATGTGGTATATGCATGAGTGTCTATAGGAGACTTTTCATATGCAATGCCAAAAGACTTGAAAATATGAGATTTTCATGAGAGCACAATCGTGCATTCTCAGGACACACAACCATGCATCCCAATTGTGCTTGTCGTCATACATAAATCAAATTTCTCTTTCATTTTTAAATAAGCTTTTTATCCAAATTTTCTTATTTCTTCAGAGAACCCTAATCCAGCAAGTGTAAGAGAGCAATCACCAGTAGTAAATCCAACTAGAGATTGAGTTTCAACTAGAGAGAGATATAACATCAATGACTAGAAGTAGGTGTTTCTTACTTTTTCCCCTATGTTTTCTAAGCATGAGTTTCTTGTTTCATTGAAATGTCATGAGGTTTGATGTAAATATATATATATATATATATATATATATATATATATATATATGTATATGATATAAGGGATTTGTTAAGTGTTTTGTTGAGTTTTGAGGTATTTGATGAAATAAACATGTCCTTAAGTAGTGTGTTAAGCTTATGAAACTAATTAAATAAGCTTGGATATGTTTTGGCCTAGTTTGTGTATGGATACGCAATCCAAACGTGATATTGTAGAAACAAGGTATGATGCACGATCGTGTACCCATAAGCATACAATTATGTAGTCATATTTCTATAATATCATATTTGTGTATACTGATTGTGCACGATTAGGTAAGCATGAAGGACACAACCATGCATGTATGGTCACAGTTGTATGCCAACATCATATTAGCAAGATCATGCAAGTAGATCACGATCATGTTAAGTAAAATGTCTGTAAGCCCATGTGATGTAAGAACAGGATTGTGTGTCCATACACAACCATGCATCCTAAAGAAGCACAACTATGTAGCAAGTGAAATTTTATAGAATCTAAGTTTAAGCCTATTCAAGCATAAGAAACTTGATAACAAGAAAACATAATAAGATATCATGCATGATAAATATTACATGACATGACATGTTAAAATAATGTCTTTAGAAAATGATCATGTGATCCATATTTATGTTTTGAAGTAGAAAATACTATATTTTAGATATTATTTTAAGGGTAGATACGAGGGGACACATGTGAGTTTATACCCATTAGAGAGGGAACTAGAATCCATTAAAGAGGGAACTAGCATCTATTAGAGAGGACATGGTCATTGACCAAACCGGTTAGAGAGAATACTAGTTGTGCATCAATAGAGCATTAGTAGGTTAAACTCACATAGCTAGAGTACTGAATCTGTATTCATATGTCTGATCAGCATAACAGATTTTTTAAATACAATATTTTTAGACACAACATTTATGTATCTTTATATTCAACTATACTTTGATTTCAGGATTTTTGGATCATAGTTTCTATTTTCAAAAAGTTTTTTTAGAAAGCAGGCCTAAGGGTAAACATATAATTTTCAACAAAAATATGATTTCAGTATACTTTATATCATATCATACATAACATGAAATGAATATAGAGCAAAAATGTTAAGAATATAAATAGAAAAACAAAGATCATAAGACAAAGATAATATAAGAAAAGAGTATTAGATAATAAATAGATTAAGTAAGACACTTAGACACGAAATCTAATAATAAACATGACAAGTCATAAAAGTAAAGAGAATAAGGAATCTACTTGTGGGTAGAGATAGGAAATAATTACTAAATGACTTGTCACTCACTTTCCAAAGTTTTCCTTTCTTACAAATCATTAATTTAGAGGCTGAGCTAAACATGAGATGATTATGGATATGATTTAGTTTTGTTTAGATGACATGTTTTGTGACTCGCATGCCTTGTATAGTTTTCATATATTTATTGTACAATTTTCTCATATAGTTTTCATACATGTATGTCATATACAATATATTTTCTAAAATAGAAATATATGATTTTCTTTTCAGCTTACAATACTTTATGTTTTATATTTATGATTACAACTTCCATGTGTGTTTATCAATTCAATATTGTGAGATTTTCGCTATATATTAATGATGATAATTTTTAATAGTGGAAAAAAAAAAGAAAGAGAATAATATATGACATAAATAAATAAAATACAATGAACAGTAATATAGTGCAGTGGTCTCCACAGAGGTAGTCAAATTTGACTGTCTCCACTATAAAAGGAGGCTAATCTAGTCACTTTTGCCAAATAAGGCAACCAGACTAGAAGGTCGTTTCTAGCCTTTGGTTTGATTATCGGTGACCATCGCCATTAACGAAATTATCGACGATAGTGACTTTTTTTTATTTTTAATATTTTTTAAAATTTTATATCATTTATTTAAATATTAAATTATATTTTTATTATATTTATTTTTTTGATGAGGTAATTTAGTTATTTTATCAAAAATATTTAAAGATATGGATGAAAAATAGTCAATGAGTGCGTGTTTGAGCTTTTAAAAGTTAGAGGATAAAATTTGTCTTTTCAAAAAATCTTAGATAGGAATAAGTCTTTTAGCTTTTATAATATAATATTACACTCATAATATATTGCATTGTGTTTAATTTTTTTTATGTTTAATGAAATGTTTTAAATTGTAGAAGAATATTAAAATTTATAAATTTTAAAAACACTCAAACTTTTTAAGATATTTTATATATTTAAAATCTTCACTATCACACCTAACATTTTAAAAAACTGAAATTTACACAAATCCTATCTATACGTGGTACAAATTTTAAGCAATTTGAATTTGATGTCATCTAAGCATAATCAAAGAAACTAATAAAATTATTAATAAGACCTTCAAGCTGAAGTTAAAATATATAATAAAATTAACTATGCTTCAAGATTTCATTCCCCTAATTAGGGTTGGATTCAAGTCGAGTAAAGCTTGAACTTAGAGTGGCTCGATTTTAGCTTAACTCATTTCCTGATAAGCTCGAGTGATGAGCTTGAGCCTATACTTGAGCTTGTCAAGCACAAAAATATGTCGATCGAGATTGGATCAACCAAAAATGTCTTGGTTAAGCTCGACTCATTAGGGTTTGGTATTGCTCATTGAGCCTTACCAAGCTCGCATGAGCCAAGTAATTACTCAAGCTCGATTGGCATCAAAACATGTATAAAAAAACAGTTGCTAGTTTAAACCAAACAATAGATAATTATATTCAAATTTAAATGTTGAAAGATAGTACAATATCGAGTATATTTATCAATTTTACAATATCAATTATGTTAAGCTTGAAAATACGCTAAAAAATCAAGAATAAAGTTGAAATCTAGTTTTCCCTACCCAAGTTTAACCATAAACAGTCTTGATGAATGATCTCTTCCAAGTCTAAAAAGTGGAAGCTTGTTGAAGTGAACATCAATAACCGATTTTGACTATAACTACAATTGAAAAGTAATAATATAAACATCAATCTAAGAAAATAGCAATAAAAATTAGAAACCAAAGAAACAACAAAACAATAAAGTTTAGAAGTTTGTTGAGAACCTGAGATAGACTTTAAACAATAAAATTGATAAACAAGTTGCCAAATAAAAAGTGTCAAATAATGAACCAATAAAATGGAGAACTAGAACTAAACATCAAACAAGAAGCTATCACTATTACATTACAAATCTTCATATCACAACATAGTAAAAAAAAAACTGAAGGCCACATTCTATTTTCCTTTTCATTTCTTCCTTATTTTCAAGGAAAAAAAGGAAACCAATTTGAACTATTGATAAAGAAACTCAAACAGTGCACATAAACATTTGTAGCATAAGAATCACATTACAAATTGATTAATCAGTTAAACATCAATTATGCTTCTTAATTTTTTTTTCATTAAAGCATAGAGCCAAAATAATAAAATAATCTTCCTTTAAGATTTTACAACAAATTAGTAGATTTTTAGAACTCTTACGTACTTATATATGATTCCATCAAAATAAAAACTTTACCAAAGACTTGACCTTGTAGCTTCATTTATCCAGTTAGAGAACCTTATTTTTCTCATTCTCCAGCTTCTATAAATTAAAAGGAAATAACATCTTGTTGCTTAATATTATAATGGCAAAACATATTCATAGTGTTTAGTGATAGGGATGCCCTGTAAGGGTCAATCACCCTACTACCAATAGTAAATGTGCTTTTGGAGGCTACTATTGAGATTGGAATGGCTAAGATGTCAATTGCAACTCATAAAACTATCCTATATTTATACTCATTATCACACCACCAGTGAAGCACATTAAAGTCTCTTTAGTTCGAATCCTTAGGCATCTTAATAGAAGACTTTTCCAAATACCTCTCCAAATTCTAATTTAATAGTAGGTTCTATTTAGGCTTTCCTCTTGTGTACGTGCAAATAAAACCCACTATACTATACTTTTGCACTATCATGTTGCATTGCATCAAAAAAGAGCTTGAGGAGGATTTGCCAACAATTTTAGATTTCCAATAATAAAAAGACATTTTATATAAGAATTTTTGGGTAAATCAAAATGAATAAAGAAATGATATACTTGATGTATTTGTTAAGGGTGTCAATGGTGCGTACTACCTTTTCTTGTGTAGGTGCAATCGATGGATTATCTACAAGCTTCGCATAGTCATTGTATAATGCTTCTAAAGTCATTCTAATGTTCTCTTTCTCCTTATCAACATTACATTCATCATACAATATAGGAAATATGATATCTATCATGTTGAACTTGATCCTAAAAGAAACACAAACCAAAATAGCAATTTAGCTCACTATATTGTATAAGATAAAATTATAACATCCGTCATAACAATTACTTGAATATTATTTACCTTGGATCCATTGTGCTCGCAATAACCATGAGTAGGTTAACCTTACTCGAATACTTAGTAAACTTTATTAACATGGATCTAATCATGGATGATATGGCATGTCAAGAGAATATTCGTTCTTTTTTAGGATTCGACATTATTTTGCTTATTATATCAAAAATTGACATATAATCTCCAACCTAGTCCATTCCTCTGACGAAAGGCAAAAAGTATATCGTAGTTGTACACACATAAATCTAAGAAATAGTTCTTTGAAATGAAACGCTAATTACAACATTTAGTATGTGCTATTCCAACGAGTTAGACAATCCAATATTAACTTCTTTTCTTTTACTTTACATTGTTGTGCGATATTAGACAACTTTACTTGTCAGGCCTCACTCACTGTATTATATTTAACAGTATCTCTAACATTATTGATTATTGTTTTAATAACCTCAGCACCATCTTGCACAAGCATATTCATTATATGAGCTGTGCACCTAACATGGAAAATTTTACCATCATATGAGAATCACCTCTCTAGTTCAAAATCCCATTTTAAGGTGCTAATACAAGTATCATTAATTGTGACATTGTCTACTGTGATAGTATATGCCTGTTAACATAATTAATGATGTTTTAAAAAATTGCATATTATTAAACGCTTAAACAAACAATTTTATACATAGAAGTTATCAAACGTAACATAATGTACTTTATCTTTGAGGCCCTAATCCTTCAAACATAAAAACATTGTTGCTACAATGTGTACTCCTTTTAGGGGCAATGAAAGGTGAACAAAATTTATAATTTGTTTATTTAGGGACCATGATTGGTCCATCCAATAAGTAGTAATTGCCATATACTCAGTCTTCTTGCAATCAAACTTCTAAAGATTAATATTAACATTGGCCTTTCAAATCTCCTGAAATTCTTCTTTAACCTCCAATATTCTGCCTTGTACATTTTAAAGCAATTAGCCTTTGCTTGTTTCCTTCCAACTTTTTTATAAGTTGGTTGAAGAGCATGAGAATAATTGATGAATGCACTGTGCTCAACAATATTGAATGACAATTCATCACTCAATATCAAATGAACCAATGCCTCATGAACTTGTAAAGCAACAACAACCCTACATAATCAATGCATTAGTTAATAATAATATAGTTATTAACTAATATATTATTTTTAGAGCTTGGCTTAAAAAGAGGGGGATAAGAAAAAAATCTTGAACAACTAAAAGCCAAGTACCATTTGTCCACTCTCTATTAAATCCAGACCCAAATCTTTTTTTCTTTTAAAATATTAGGCCATATGTCATGTTAAATGCATTGTAGACTTCGTGTTATATAATTTTAGCCTTTTTTTTTTGGAGTTATTTGCAAATTGCATATTTGGCACCCTAAATCTCAATATGTATAGGAAGCACTTTCAAATAGTAGATATCTTCTTCCTCTTACTACTTGGAATAATAGAAGGTGGTGTTTGTGTTGTTCCTTTTGACCATACATGTGGTTCCTTATCATCAGGATTAACATCACTGTTCCAATATTTTAATATGAACATGTCAATTTTGATATCATCATCATCTACAATTATCACCTTTTGTCTACCCTTATCAAATTAAATGACTTTCCTTTTGGTTGTCACAGTTGAATAAGAAACATATGCCATTTTACTAGTAGTTAATGTCTAAATTGAGGTACAACATGCTCTCGATAATTGAATTTATTTATTGGCACTTTTTAATCTCTGTATACTAATGAAAATGAAATGTCTATTGAATCTATGAAGTATTGGAAAAGAAACAACACAAGAAATTAAGGAAGAAAGAAAAAAAAATGAATATAAAGCTATGCAACATTAGAAAATTGGCGTCATCATAATGTTTGCATAACACATTCAAGTTTCTATCTTTTCATCCATGATCTCAAGATTTTCAACTCGATAGGTTGTTATTTACTAGAGGAATAATAATTGGCATTCTTTATTCTTTCCCCAAGCTACTATTGTTTAAGCAATGATCTTAGATGTAAATTGAAGTAACTATATTAAATTTGAAGATCCATTTGATCTATTAAACCAATTTAAATTTGACGATGATAATCATATAAACATCATGAAAGGAAGGCAAACACTTTGTCTTGTAATTCACTAGTATATGCTCAATATAAACAACTTAGATCAGAATCCAATTTCTATGTAATTAACTAACTTAATTAAATAGTATATGTTATCTATAAACAAACTTTTGTCTCATATTCGATTTCTAAGTAATCAATTAATTTAATTAATTATAATTTTGTCCTAATCTATAACCTCCTATCATATCCTTTTAAACTCTATAATAATTCCTAACTCATTCAATCTCAAACCCTTATTTGCATGATCTTATCTTTAAAATATGAAATAAACCAAGAAATAGAAGGAACAAATAAGTTTATCACACATAAAGATGCATAAAATCCAATCTTGCATTATAATGTGCTATACATAAGTTTACCACATATAAAAGTGCATAAAGTCCAAAAAAAAAAAAAAAAAAAAAAGGAAAATACAAAGGAACAATTATATGATTTTCTTGAGAGCAGGGGTTTATCCAGACATTACGACATATGACACATTGACTAACACTTATTGTCATGAAGGACAGGTGCAAGAAGCTTTTGAGTTCATGAATTCAATCGCAAGTAAGGGGTTGAAACCCGATGTCTATACACATACATAATTCTCTTGTTAATAGTTTATATAAGAAATGATGATGTGAAAGAGCAATGCAAGTTTTGGGTGAGATGTTACCAATGGGGTTAAACCTAGGTATTGCTTATAACTCTTTTTTTTCTTGAAAGTTATAGAAAAGATAATGCTTAAGAAGTTGAAGAAATTTTAAATGAAAGTGCAGTCAAAGGGTTGTTCCTGATTTAGTTAGCTTTAGTTCATTGATTAGGTATTTCGAGAAATAAACAGCTCAATCAAGCGTTGATGTATCTTAAACATATGAAGAATATCAAGTTAGTTCTAGATAATGTTGTTTATAGTATCCTTATACATGGTATTATAGAAATGGCTTCATGTTAGAGGCATTGAGAATATGAGATGAGATGCTAAAACAGGGTTGTATTTTATGTATTGTTACATACAATCCCATTTTGGATGGACTCTGTAGGATAGAAATACTAAGTGATGCAATGCAGATAAGTTATTTAAAGAGATGTTAGAAAGGGTTGTATTTCTTTATTTTTATACTTTCACCACATTAATTCATGGATACTGTAAGGATGGAAATATCAACCAAGCACTGAACCTATTTGATATGATGACTTAAAAAGTATTAAGCCAAACATTATGACATATAACACATTGATTGATGGTTTTGCAAGATTGGTGAAATGGATGAAGCTAACAAGTTATAGGTTGATATAATCTCTCAAAAAATTGTCCCCAATCACATTTCATATGGGATTTGAATAAATTGATTTAATTAAAGCAAATTTGACAATAAACTAAACCAATAGCAGTAGATTCAAGTTCAACTAAAACATATCGTCACTAGGCTTTGAACTGTATCAACTGGGATACAAATGAAATGTTCATAAAGAGGAGAGAGTTTTTGAGCCTGCTATGATGCTATTTGATTCAAGAATTAGGTGGATAGAGTTATGGTTTACTAATTTTCACTAGATGTTACTACTGCTTGCTTTTATTAGTATTGTAAACACAGTCAAGTGGGTGAGAGAAGAAAGAAATGTCACTAAAGACTTCTCACCTTTGGGAAATTACATTCCTACAAGGTTTACAACTAAAAGCTTCCACTTGTAATTTGCCAAACTGCATGTCATATAGTTATTAGTTGAATATGAAAAAAAGATTTCAATCCTTTAAAAGATCAAATTACTTCCTATATATTAAAGTTGTCTTTATAGAGATTGTAACATCCTAAGGTTAGAATGGTCTTTCTAGGCCTTGAGGGGTAAAAGAGAGATTTTTTAGTCAAAAAATAGCTTCAATGAGTTAGAAGGGTAAAATAGTCTTTTTAGAGGCTTTATATGTAGCTTGTAGAAGGTGCACGACCGTACGTCTCTGAAGGCATGCCCGTGCGTTCCTTTCCCTTTATGCATGCCTGTACATCTTGTTACACGCTTGTGCATGTCTATTGATATATAAAGTCAAAATTTTCTCCATTCTTTTCAACCAATTTTCTTACCTATTTTCTCTTCCATTCTCCCCAGCTAATCCTAACCATATTGAGAAAGAGATTAGTTAGCTTCTAATAGCTTATCCAACTAAGATTTAGCTTATAATAAATAGATTGAAGCCATTAGCAACTACAGGTAAGTATCTCCTTACCTCATTCCTTGTTTCCATGGTTTTTTATTTCGTTAGATAAGTTTATTCAGTCATAGAAGTATGTTTTCAGTTAATAACATGATTATAAGATGATGAAGAAGAAATAGATGAGAGAATTAGAGGTAGAAGCATGTTTAGTTCCCTTGATGCATTTATGTATGTATATAAGGGTTTAAAAACTTGTTACAATAATTTGGCTATTATTAATGGGGAAAATACATTTATAGTAGTGTATTTTGCATGAATATATGTTAGAATAAGTTTACTTGAAGTTTGTTAGAGATTTGGGTTGAGATTAAACGTGATTCTGTGTATTTCAGCCACGAGTGCCAAAACAAAGCAGGACGAATATCAGTACACTAGGTGGACGCACACCCGTGTAGTCTTGTTTTAGCAGGGTTATGGTCGTGTATGCGAGCCATGTAAGACTACAATTGTGAAGAGTCATGACCATGCATTAGCAAAAGAAAAGAATAAGCAGAAATTCTAGAAGCTAGCATGGTTAGGTTGCATGACTAGTACATGACTCATACATCTTCATGCACGTTTATACGTTCGATAATGCACGCCAATGTGCCTAGTGAAATTAGAGATTTCCTTCCCCATTCAATAGAATATTAGTAATAAGGAAACATATCACGTATTCTAAGTTGAAAATGAGAAGAAATAGCAGATTAAAAATAAGAATAAGCTAAAAGAAGAAAGAGACACAGAAAATTATAGTAAAGAACCCTTCAGATCAAAGACTAAAGAATAATAAGATAAAATATCTTTATAGAATTAGTAGACCCAAAATCATATAAGCAAAGAGAAACTTAGCAGTAGCCTAGAAACATCTTAAATAACCAATAGAATACGATTAAAAAACAGATAAAAACAGGAAAACAATTAGAGAAATAGTAAAGAAACATATATAATAGAAATTAGTAGATATTCGATAGAGCACCCAACAACTTACATGGAACTTATTAACAAGCTTAATAAGTTATAGAAATAGTAATTTCAGTAAGATATATGTAGAACAAAATTATAACATTTATTCAATTAATCAGAAAATAAAAAAATAAATATGTGTGTGTGTATATATATATATATGTAGAAAAGAAGAAGAATAAGTCAATATGCATCATTTGCATTCCATGACATGACATGCTAAATCAGTGTTTTTAGAAATGGATCAAGTGAACCATATGAATATGTTTTCAAAGTAAAAAGTCGATAATCTAGACATCATTTTAGGGGTTAACACAAGGAGACATCTGTGAGTTACACATCCACTAGAGAGGGAGCTAGCATTACATTTATAAATGTTAGTGTGTAATCTACACACTTACTAGAGAAAGAACTAGCGTTAGATACACTGGTGTGTAATTGTACGCCTGTTACAGAGGGAGCCAGTGTCAGTACATATTGATATATGTATTGGTGTGCATTAGTTATCTGATTTCAACCTACTGATCTAGTGTCAGGAAGTTGATTACTTACATGACTAGGTGTTGAATCCTTATATTCATTAGTTTACGCAGTAAAGTAGGTATTTTCAGATACATAAAGATTTTTAGATATAGTTTTATTTAGCTTTTTAGTATTTTGGGATCTTCAAATCCTAATAGTATTTTCAAAAAACCAGTTTTTAGAAAGATATTTTTAGTA
Organism: Anacardium occidentale; assembly: GCA_026122585.1. Lineage (NCBI taxonomy): Eukaryota > Viridiplantae > Streptophyta > Magnoliopsida > Sapindales > Anacardiaceae > Anacardium > Anacardium occidentale. The sequence continues at coordinate 123,473 of JAJEJH010000538.1, forward strand.
AACAGGACCAAGGGCCCAACTAAGGCTTCTAGGTTCATTAGACAAGATTTTGGCATATTTTATATCATGTTATATATAACATATGAACAAGCAGGACAAAGAAACTATAATATATCTATATCAGTAAGATGATAGAAAAACTATCAGACATACTAATAATTAGTAAATATAGTCAGAACATGTAAAATCAAAAATATAAATACGTACAAAATACTATATACATAATAGAATAAACAAGTTTACAGAATAAGCCATAAGAGAACAGTAAATGGAAAACGGTATAATTATGAATTAGAATACATATAGCAAGATAAGAGAGAAGTAAATTATGAACTATAAACAAAAAATAACAGAAATTAGCTGTATGATATATGTCATAAGTAAAAACCTAAAAGAATTCAATTAAGCTCTTTAGAGAACTCGAGAGTACTATAGGTCTAAAAAATTATATAAGAAAGCAGGATAATGAATATCAGAAAGAAAGGAAAACTAAGTGAGCCAGTTCTAGCTAGATCCCTTTTTATGCTAAATCATATATGTATACTTATATACATACTTATGACAAGATATGAAGCATAATAAAAGCAATAAGATAAGTGAGACCAGAAGAGGAAGCTTACTTAACCAATTAAAGACCAAGTTAAGTCTGCCAGTTTAGCAATAAAATTAGTCATAAGCTAAGTAAAGTCTATTTGACTAGGCATGTAAAAAAGATAAGAAGCCAGAATAAAGAAAAACCTAAAGTTAGATCATAAGAAGCTATTAGGCTATTAGGAACTTAATTAAGTTCATGTGTATAGCAGTTAGCTAGTTGATTTAGAAAGCTTAGAGCCTACCTGAAGGTAGAGATAGAAGATGCTTATTGAGTGACTTATTATTCATCCCCTTTAGTTTTCCTTTTCTTATAGGTTGATTAGAGAGTTGAGCTTGGAGCGCAAGATGGCTGGAGAGTGGGATATGGCTTGATTGGGTCGTCACCCGATGTTTTCATTTTCATATATGTATGTATATATATATTTAGTTTTCAGTAGATAACATGTTGACTCACATGCTTTTATTGCTCATGTATATGGGATATGTAGTATCATTTATATTTTTAGATTCTAATTAATAGTAATAAAATATGAGTTTTATTCATGATATTGTATAGTGGGTTTTAGTTTACTATCACATTGCATTTATACTATTCTACATAGTACATAGTTTTTGGTAAAGTAGTTTTGTAGGATTCTTGTTGTATGTACTAATAAAGGCTTCTTTTTTAGTACAATGTAATAAAGTATTATTACTTTAATAATAAACATATATAATATAGTAACAGTAATAAATACGATAGCGGGGTCCTACATAGACATAAAATACAAATAATAATTATCATTGGAATTATAGTTATTACTTGATGATTAATAACCACTCTCCTCATGTGTGCAATTAGCATACAAGTTCCTAACACATAAGCAACAAACAAGCTCAAAGATAGAAATGTAGGGGCTGAGATTAATTTACACACAGTCAACCAATCACTTACTTGAAATTAGAGTAAAGAAAAAACGATAACAAGTATAAAAGATAACATCCACCAGTTTAAGTTCTCACCACTAACCTCCCCTTGCAAGAAAATTGGATAAAGAGGTAATGGATGACCTAAAACCAACAAGTACCTAGGATAGCTAAAAAAAGAGCATATAAGCTTCTTGAGAGAGAGTTTTGTGTATATTCCAAATGCAAAAAAGTTCTTTATCTAGTAAAGAATTACATTTATATAGAAGTTACATATGCAAAAGTGGCATTTCAATATTACCTTTACATATTAAAAAAAGGGAAAAAGACATGATCACTCAAAGTTAGAAAAAAAGGCCTAAAATTCAAATGTTGGAGGGCTTAGGTAGAAGTTGGGCACTTAAGTGCCATGCTGTAGCATAGGCAATGGCACCAAGGTAGAAGATCGACACTATAATGCCATGATGTGGCCAGTATGCATGCATACATGTAGTTGGTGGGCGTTGTGGCATGGAGCTACGACGGGTAACTATTGGTTTCTTAATTTTGTCTTACTCTTTGGTGCTTGATTCATTACATGACACTTTTGCCTTGGTTAGGGAATATTTTAGGGTGTTTAAAGCTCTCAAATATGTTAGTGAAGTTATTTTGAAGTTACCAGAAATGGATAGGAAGGAACTAAATTCTATCAAGCAAGCCATTGGTTGAGAATTAGTATTGATATCTTACCATCCTTCTCAGATTGGTAAGGATTTGCCTTTAAATCTAGCTCATCCTTCAAATAAGGGCTGAAATCTCTCATATGGAAAGTTGAAACACCTTCATACTCATTTATAAACTCTACTTTATAAGCATTGTCATTTACCCTTTCAAAGATTTCAAAGGGGTCATTAGTTCTTGGTGTTACTTTACTCTTCCTTTTGTTGGGAAACTTTCTTTCCTCAAACACACCTAAACAAAATCTTCAGGTTTAAAGAGTTTGGGCCTTATATTCTTATTGACCTTTTGTCTTACATATTCATTGGCCATTTTAATTTGTGCCTTTACAACCTTATACAATTACTTCATCTGCTTGATCTTCTCTTTAACATCTATACTTGGTTTTGAATTAAGTGGTAAGAAAGTGAGGTCAATAGGAGTTAAGGGGTTCACACCATACACAACTTTAAAAGGGGAATGTCTCATAGTAGTGTTAAGACTCCTATTGTAACTAAACTTAATATGTGCCAATTTGAGATCCCAATCCTTCATATGCTTACTAACTAAGCTCTTTAAGATTCCCTAAGGTTCTATTGGTTACTTTGATTTGACCATTAGTTTAAGGATGGTATGAGGTGTTAAATAAAAGTTTGGTTTCCAATTTTCCCCAAAGACTTCTCCAAAAGTGACTCAAGAACTTAGTATTCTTATCTGACATAATGGTTTTAGTAGTACCATGCAATCTCATAATTTTACTAAAGAATAGTTGAGCAATATATGAAAAGTCATCACTTTTATTGTAAGACATCAAATGGGCCATCTTGGAGAACACATCTACAACTACCATGATAGAGTCTTTGTTCCTTTAGGTTATAGGAAGGGCTACTACAAAATCTATACTAAGGTCTTTGCAAGGTGATTTAGGTATAGGAAGGGAAGAGGTAGATAAAGTCTAAATTTAAATTGGCTTTTAAATCTTTGATAAGTTTCACAACCAACCATAAGGCTTGTATATCTCCTAGCATCCTAGGCTAATAAAAATGCTCTTTAACAACTTTTAGAGTTTTATTAACCCTAAAGTGTCTAACCAGTCCTCTTTCATAAGCCTCCTTCAAGTTTAATTCCTTAAAATTACACTTGGGAACACATAGCTTACTATCTTTGAATAAATACCCATCATGCATAATATAATTCTCATAGCTATTCTTCTTACATTCATGCATATAAGTCTTCATTTCTAAATCCTCCTTATAGTAAAATTTCATCAATTCAAACCCTAATATCTTAGAGTTAAGAAGAGTGAGCAATACATACCTCCTAGAAAAGGTATCAACTACAACACTACTTGTTTCTTGTTTGTAGTTAGATATAAAGAAAAAGGATTAACATAATTCCACTTATTTTGCATGCTATAGTTTTAGTTTATATTGGTCATTGATGAATTTTAAAGCTTGATGAACAGAATAGAGTACAAATTGTTTTGGCCTACGGTAGTAACTCCAATGGTTGAAGGCCCTCACAATAGCATAGAACTAATTATCATAGGTGTTATATTTTCTCTTAAACTCATTTAGATTCTCACTAAAATAAGTAATCGACCTTATATTTTGAGTTAATACTGCACCTATGCCTACCCTACTAGTATTATACTCTAAGTGTAAAACTTATAAAAAATCTGGAAGAGTAAGGATAGAAGATTCACATAATTTCTTCTCTCTTAAATCAAAGGCTCCATTAATGGCATTAGTTCACTCATGACTATGCTTCTTTATACATTTTGTTATAAAAGCCATCAAAGAACTAAAATTAGGGACAAACCTCATACAAAAGGATGCTAACCCATGAAAACTCTTAACTTTTATAATATTAGATGGAATGGGCTAGCTTCAGATAACATCAACTTTATATTGATCTATCTAAATTTCCTTTTTTGACACAATATAACATAAAAAAACTTCTTTCTTATCAAAAAATTCACACTTCTTTATCTTGGCAAATAACTTTTATTCCCTCAATACTTTAAATACTTGCTTACGATGGTCTACATGTTCTTCCTCACTTTTACTATATACAAGAATGTCATTAAACTATATCACAACAAATTTACCAATGAAAGGTTTGAGTATCTCATTCAGTAATCCTCTGAAAGTACTTGGGGCATTGGATAATACAAATGGCATGAGTAACCACTCATATAACCCTTATTTGGTTTTGACGGTTGTTTTCCACTTATCCCCTTCTTTTATCTTTACTCGATGGTAGCCACTCCTGAAATTGATCTTTGAAAAGACCTTTACATTATGAAACTCATCTAGCATGTATTCTAATTGGAGTATAGGATATCAATACTTGATTGTGATTTAATTGATACCTTACTATTAACACACATTCTACAAGTTTCATCTTTCTTAGGTACAATAAGAGCCAACACCAGACAGGAACTCATGCTTTCTCTCACAAACCCTTTAGCAATCAACTCATCAACTTGCCTTTATAACTCCTTAGATTCTTGAGGGTTACATATAAAGTCTCGAGGTTAGAATGGTTTTTTTAGGCCTTGGATTGGGGTTAGGAAAGAGATTTTATAACTAGAGATTTACCTCAGTGAGTTTTTAAGGTAAAATATCATTTTTAAAGAGGCTTTACATGGTTTGTGCTTGATACATGACTATGTGTCTTGGACACACTTTCGTGTGCCCTTTGTGTGAGGGGTACGATCATGCACCTCAATGGCACATAATTGTGTGTCTTCCTTGGGTGGTGCAACTATATAAAGTAGTGGTTTCGCGTTTTTAGCCAACTTACCTATTTCTCTTCTTCTTCTTTCTTCCAACTAACCTGAACCAAATTTCTCAAGGAGATTCAGCCAGTTTCTAGTAGCTAATTCAGCTAGGATTTAGTCAGAGTTAAAGAATTTTCTTACCTCTTACCTCTTTCCTTGTTTCCTTAGCATGTAACTTCTTGGATGAGTCTAGTTAGTGAATCAACATGTTTTCAGTTTAGTAAACATGTTTATGGCTTGATAGGATAAGATATAAGAGAAATTCTAGAAATAGAAACATTATTAGTCTCTTTGATGCATATGGGTGGATTTCAATGGTTTAAAAGCATGCTAAGTTGTAATTGACTATTATTGATGGAGAAAATAAATAAATAAATATATATATATATATATATATATATATATATATATAAATAAAGTAGGACACACCATCGTGTAGTCAATGGATGCATGCCCGTGTAGTCATGCTTTAGTAAGGTCACAATCATGTAGACAAAGCATGTACGATTGGATTTTAGTAGAGTCACGATCGTGTAGCTAGGGGTTACGGTTGTGGGTTAGCAAAAAATCAGTTTTTAGACAAAAATATCATAAGCTAGCACATTTAGATGTAAGGCTAGACACATAATTGTGTATGCCTTACATGACCATGCATCTGAGGGTGCACGCTTGTGCATCAGAGGTGCACGCCTATGCATCACAATGAAAAGTTAAAATTTCCCCAAATTAAGTAGAATCGTTGGTAAAACAATAGAATAAGTATTTCTAAGAAAAATGTATGTAATAAAAATAGAAGAACAAGTAAAAAATAGTAACATAAAGCCAGCAGATGTACATCACATAATAGTTTACGCATAACTTATTAATAAGCTTAATAAGTTTCAAAAATAAAACAAAAGTAAGATATACTTATAACAAAGCTATAATAGTTGATTTAGTAAGATAAATTGTAATTAGAAAGAAAAAAACAAAATAAGATAACAAGCATGATATGTATTACATGACCTGACCTGCCAAAGGAATGTTTTGAAAAAAAGAGATCAAGTAATCCATATGCATTAGTTTTCTAACATAGAGCCTGACACTCGGGTTAGTTAGTAAGGGTGATATGAAAGAGCATCTGTGAGATTTCACTTTTCTAACTACGGTCAGATTAGTTAGATTTTAGCTTATTAGTCTAAGGACTAGTATGGTAGGATTATTAACTTACTAGCACTTCATTGGTATGGTTTAGCCCACATAACCGAGATGTCGAATCCTTGTGTTTATCAGTCTGATTAGCACAGTAGGTATCTTTAGATACATAAAGATTTTAAAAACAATTTTCATTCAATTATTCAGTATTTTAAGATATTTTGATCCCAAGAGTATGTTTCAGTAAATTTTTCAAAAATAGACCCAAAGACAAATACTATGTTTTTAGCATACTTCATACCATGATACATTCAGTATAGCATGAAATAGTACTTAAATAGTAAAAACAAAATCATGTAAGAAAAAAAAAAAAAAAAGATAAAGCTATAAGATATACATTAGAAGCAGAACCAGAAAAGAATCTAGCTAAGGCCTACAAGAACTCAAAGATACTCTAGGTCTTATAAACTAATAAAGAAAGAAAGCCAGATAATAAATATCAAAAAGAGAACTGAGTAAGTTAGTTTCAATATCTAGATCCCTTTCATGCCAAGTCGTTTAGTATACTCATATATGTAATTATGACAAAGTATAAAACATAACTTGAGCTGTAAGGTGAGCTAGAATAGAAGAAGAAGCTTACTTAACTAGTTAAGGACTAAGTTAAGTTTGTTAATTTAGCAATGAGACAAGTCATAAGCTAAGTAAAGTTTATTCGATTAGGCATGTAAGAAAGATAAGAAGCCATAATAGAAAGAAAGCCTAGAGCTAGAGCATAAAAAGTTATTAGGTGAGTCAAGAACTTGTTTAAGTTTATTAGTATAATAACTAGCTGATGATAGATCAAATTAGGGCCTACTTAAGGGTAGAGATAGGAGATACTTACTAAGTAACTTGTCACTCATTCTGTTTAGTTTTCTTTCTTGCGAGTTAATGTTTTAAGACGTTAAGCTTGGAGCATGATATGACTGGAGAATAGGATATGACTTGAACAGGTTTTCACCTAAGTTTTTAGTTAAAATATGTATGTATATATGTATTTAATTTTTAGCATGTTGGCTCGCATGCTTTATAATGCTCATGCATATGGGACATACAATATCAATTATGTTTGTAGATATTATTATTATTACTTATATATATAAGCATGAATTTCATTCAGGATACTGTACAGTGGAATTTAGTATTCATATCATGTATTTATTCCAAATTTCGCATATAAGTTATTTAATTACTAGTTAGAGTGGGACTTATTACTATATATTAAAGAGGTATTTTAGAAAAAAATTCTAGTCTATAGTAATATGTAGCACGATCAATTCCCTTTAAGAGTGGTAGTCTATGTGGTAGCTTATTAAGGAAGACATCTTGAAATTCATTTATCAAAGGTTGAAAGTGTGGATAGGTGGTAGTGCTATTGGGTGGTGTAGCTCTTTGAACCACTAACAAAGCAAGAATAGGCTTGTGTTTTTGAGAAGCTTTATCTAGTTGATTAGTGTTAAGAAAAAGGCTTTTGTAAGGTGTGTTTGGCTTAGGTGGTATTTGAGGTAAGGCTTGGCTAGGAGATAATAAGGTGAGGGTTATGGTTTTCTTATTGAACTTGAAGGAGTAGGTATTTAGCCTCCCATTATATATTACTTCTTTATCAAAATTTCCATGACTTTCCAAGAATAATTTATAAGCATTTATAGGCATAATATCATAAACCATTTTATTTGTATACCTCTTACCAATAGAAAAGGAGACTATAACTTGATTGGTGACTTGCAAGGTATCTCTATTACAACCATTGAAACTTGTAAGGTCTAGCATGGACAAGGGTTAGTAGACTCAACTTCTTCACAAAAGTAATGGAAACAACATTGGTGTAACTTTTACTATCAATTATTATTGAATACACTTTTTCCTTGATAGTACATCTAGTTTGAAGCAAATTTTTCCTTTGGTCATCTTGATTTGAGCATGCAACACTCTTTTAAAAACCAATAATTCCCCTTAATCGAGGATTGGCTAGCTCTTCTCCTTCACTTTCAATCTTAACTTTTTCCTCATCTTCTTTATCTTGGAAAACTTTTTCAATAGTCGTAATTTCCATTAAGGTCATGGCCCTATTGTTAGGACAATTGGCTTGGAAATGACCATAGCCATGACATTTAAAACATTTCTTATTCCTAAGTACATTTTTACTAGCCTCTTCTTGTATCTTAGGTTTCTTGTTGCTAGGTTTAATAATCTTTAATTTACCAAGATCTTTAGGTAGAGCATAAGGCTTGGTATATGATGGGGACCCCTTGTAATAGTTGTTTTCCTTGAAAACCTTTCTAGGGATAGTGAACTTTAAGGCCTTAAATTGCCTCTTTACCTTCATGGCCAAGTTGCATATACCATGGAATAAATGATAGGCTTGTAACTCTACCTTGTGAGCTATTTCTTTATTCAAACCTTCAACAAATCTAGCTATGGTATGTTCTCTCTCTTTTAGTATATCACTTCTCATCTTTACATTTTCAAATTCCCTCATATAGTCCTCCACCTTCTTGTCCCCTTACTTCAAATTGTGAATTTTGAAGTAAAGATCTAATTTGTGATTTTTAGTGAGGAATCTCTTATTCATCATCCTTTTTAACTTATCCCATAACTTAATTTTCCTTTTTCCCTCATTCTCTCTCTCTCTCTCTCTCTCTCTCTCTCTCTCTCTCGCTCTTTTTATATTTTCCCACCATAAAGAAGCATAACCTTTAAACTTTAACACAGCTACTTTACACTTTTTCTCGTCATCATACCCCTTTTAGTAAAAAATCCTTTCAATGTTATAAAGCCAATCAATAAAGGTATCTAGATTCAAGTTACCATCAAATTTGAGTATGTCTTACTTCAACCTACAGTTATTATCATCCTCTTTCCTTCTCACTTCGTTATGGAATTTGGGCTTTTAATTAGAATCACTAGATAATAAGATTCTTTCATCATAAGAAAGCTTACAGATGGTGGTTTTTTGTCTATAATGTGTGGTTCTATCAAAGATGTCTCTTATGGATTGGGTTCTATAATAGATGATAAAAGGGTAATCTCTTGGGGTTTGAGGTATCCTAGCTTGGTTTTGGTTGTTGAATCATTGGCTTTGTATCACCTTGCCAAGTCTTGGGACATACCATCATCAATCTAATAAGGGTTTTAAACTTCTCATTCATTTTCACCCTCTAATCTTGTGTCCTTCCAACCTAATACCACCAATTCTCTAAAAAGGTGGAGAAGATTGAGAACTTTCCTTACTAGCCATTAAGTGGATTAGTTTATGGTGTATTGGGTTATGAAAGTGTTTGAGATGGAAATGAGGTGAAAACAAGGTTTTACAAACAATATTTTAGGCTATAAACAATGTTTCCAAAGGTGATGAATAAGAGAAACAAGTGCTTAGGTTAAATAGGTTATGTAGATGAGTGTTGGTTTTAGTGTTTGGGTTTGGCTTTTGTATTAGGTTTTGGTAATTAATTTTAGGCTTAGGTTGGATGATAAAGGTAATTTGGTAACTTTTGGAAAGAGTAATTGGGTAATTTATGCTAAGTGTGATGTGGTAATTGTCATGAAAGGTGATTTATAGTTTAAGAAGAGTGATTAGGGTTAAGGAAATGGTAATGGTGATTAGAGAAACAATTAGTGAAATATAAGTGGTGTGGTAAGTGATTAAGTGAGAGATAATAATGGTATTTGACAAGGTTGGTGTTAGCAAGTGACAAATGGAAGAGTAAGTATGAGTGCAATTAATTTAGGGATGGGATAAGAAGCAAGCATGCAAGATAAATTAGGTAAATAGTGGTTTTAATGAAGATAAGATAAAATGATATTATGGGCTAAGGTTAAAATGGTTGGTAATGGCTTCTTATTCTCTACTTCTTTAATACTATTCTGGTTAAGTTGTAAGAGATTTTTACGCCAGTTAACTTTCAGCCACTAACTAAACAACTTCCTTTGCAATTAGCTTAACCTGAACTTAGGCTCTGATACCAAATGATTAATAACCACTCTTCCTATGTGTGTAATCAACATACAAGTTCTCAATACATAAGTAACAAGCAAGCTTAAAGATAGAAATGTAGGGGTTGAGATTAATCCACACATAATCAACTAATCACTTACTTGAAATTATGGTAAAACAAGGATGATAACAAGACTAAAGGACAACATCCACCAACTTGGGTTCTTACCACTAACCTCTTCTTGCAAGAAGATTGGATAAAGAGGCAATGGATGACCTAGAACTAACAAGTATCTAGGATAGCCAAAACAAAAGTGTCTAAGCTTTTTGAGAGAAAATTTTATGTATATTCCAAATGACAAAAAATTCTTTACATAGTAAAGAATTACATTTATATAGGAGTTACATATGCAAAAGTAGAATGACAATATTACCCTTACATATTACAAAAGAGGCAAGAGACATAATCACCTAAGGTTGGAAAAAAAGCCTTAAAATTCAAATGTTGGTGGGCTTTGGCAGAAGATGACGCGGTGCAGGCCAGGGCACTAAGGTAAAAGATAAGTGTCATGGTAAGCAAGTGTACCTGCATACAGTAAGCAGACATTGTGGCATGGCACAACAGCACACGTAACCTACACGTTACTCCTTCTTGGCATTATGGCGAGTAGCTGTTAGCATCCAAATTTTGTCTTGATCTTTGGTGCTCGATTCACTACATGACACTTTCACCTTGGCTCAAGAATATTTTAGGATGCCCAAGGCTCTTGAAAATACTAGTAAAGTTGTTTCAAAACTACCATAAATGGATAAAAAGGAATTAGATTCCATTAGACAACCCATTAGTTGAGAACTGGCATTGGTATCCATATCAGTTGAATATGAAAAAAGATTTCAGTCCCTTAAAAGATCAAATTACTTTCGACATAGCAAAACCATCTTTATAGAGACATAAAATACAAATAAGAATTATCATTGGAATTAGGTAGACAGCGTGAGGGTTTGCCGATTTTCACAAGATGTTACTATTGCTTACTTCTACTAGTGTTATGCACATAGTCAGGTGGGTCGGTGAAGAGAAGAAAGTCGCCAAAGACCTCTCACTTTTGGGAAATTGTATTCCTGCAGGGTTTATAGCTAAAGGCTTTCACTTGTAATTTGTTAAACTGCATGCCATATACTTTCTAGTTAAACATGAAAAGAAAGACTTTAGTCCCTTAAAAGATCAAATTACTTTTCACACAGCAAATCCATCTCTATAAAGACATCAAATACAAATAAGAACTATCATTGGAATTAGGTTGATGGAGTTAGGGTTTGTTGATTTTCACCTAATGTTAATGCTGCTTACTTCTGCAAGTTCTATTGGTGTTGTGTGCATGGTTGGGTAAGTGAGTAAAGACAAGAAAGTCTATAAAAATCTTTTATTAACCCTAAGATGGAAGCGACATTATTCATAAATATGAAAACAATGTTGTTTATCTGCTACGCCAAGCAGCTCGTGAGCAGGCTAGGTTTTTCCCATAACGAGCTCATTGCTGATTTTTTTCTTTTTCTCTAGCTTGAGCTCGCCTTTTCTTGCCTTGTTTTGAGCTCAACCTTGCTTGTTCCAAATACAACCCTACCTGTAATCATTCCAATTTCCATGTTTTTTCACCTAATTGAAAAATAATTCATTATATATTTTATTATTAATGTTAATATTAATATTAATATTAATATTGTTATTATTATTTCT
>JAJEJH010000538.1:138052-168210 GCA_026122585.1 Anacardium occidentale
AGACATTTTATATAAGAATTTTGGGTAAATCAAAATGAATAAAGAAATGATATACTTAATGTATTTGTTAAGGGTGTCAATGGTGCGTACTACCTTTTCTTATGTAGGTGGAATCGATGGATTATCTACAAGCTTCACATAGTCATTGTATAATGCTTCTGAAGTCATTCTAATGTTCTCTTTCTCCTTATCAACATTACATTCATCATACAATATAGGAAATATGATATCTATCATGTTGAACTTGATCCTAAAAGAAACACAAACCAAAATAGCAATTTAGCTCACTATATTGTATAAGATAAAATTATAACATCCGTCATAACAATTACTTGAATATTATTTACCTTGGATCCATTGTGCTTGCAATAACCATGAGTAGGTTAACCTTACTCGAATACTTAGTAAACTTTATTAACATGGATCTGATCATGGATGATATGGCATGGTCAAGAGAATATTCGTTCTTTTTTAAGATTCGACATTATTTTGCTTATTATATCAAAAATTGACATATAATCTCCAACCTAGTCCATTCCTCTGACGAAAGGCAAAAAGTATATCGTAGTTGTACACACATAAATCTAAGAAATAGTTCTTTGAAATGAAAGGCTAATTACAACATTTAGTATGTGCTATTCCAACGAGTTAGACAATCCAATATTAACTTCTTTTCTTTTACTTTACATTGTTGTGCGTTATTAGACAACTTTACTTGTTAGGCCTCACTCACTGTATTATATTTAACAGTATCTCTAACATTACTGATTATTGTTTTAATAACCTCAACACCATCTTGCACAAGCATATTCATTATATGAGCTGTGCACCTAACATGGAAAATTTTACCATCATATGAGAATCGCCTCTCTAGTTCAAAATCCCATTTTAAGGTGCTAATACAAGTATCATTAATTGTGGCATTGTCTACTGTGATAGTATATGCCTGTTAACTTAATTAATGATGTTTTAAAAAATTGCATATTATTAAACACTTAAACAAACAATTTTATACATAAAAGTTATCAAACGTAACATAATGTACTTTACCTTTGAGGCCCTAATCCTTCAAACATAAAAACATTATTGCTACAATGTGTACTCCTTTTAGGGGCAACGAAAGGTGAACAAAATTTATAATTTGTTTATTTAGGGACCATGATTGGTCCATCCAATAAGTAGTAATTGCCATGTACTCAGTCTTCTTGCAATCAAACTTCTAAAGATTAGTATTAACATTGGCCTTTCAAATCTCCTGAAATTCTTCTTTAACCTCCAATATTCTGCCTCGTACATTTTAAAGCAATTAGCCTTTGCTTGTTTCCTTCAATTTTTTTATAAATTGGTTGAAGAGCATGAGAATTATTGATGAATGCACTGTGCTCAACAATATTGAATGACAATTCATCACTCAATATCAAATGAACTAATGCCTCATGAACCTGTAAAGCAACAACAACCCTACACAATCAATGCATTAGTTAATAATTATATAGTTATTAACTTATATATTTCAAAATGTAATTGTATAATAACTATTATGAAACTAACTTTGATGTACATTGTGGTGCTTATTTTTAGAGCTTGGCTTAAAGAAAGGGGGATAAGAAAACAATCTTGAACGACTAAAAGCCAAGTACCATTTGTCCACTCTCTATTAAATCTAGACCCAAATCTTTTTTTCTTTTAAAATATTAGGCCATATGTCATGTTAAATGCATTGTAGACTTCGTGTTATATAATTTTAGCCTTTTTTTGGAGTTATTTGCAAATTGCATATTTGGTACCCCAAATCTCAATATGTATCTCTTCTAGGAAGCACTCTTAAATAGTAGATATCTTCTTCCTCTTAGTACTTGGAATAATAGAAGGTGGTGTTTGTGTTGTTCCTTTTAACCATACATGTGGTTCCTTATCATCAGGATTAACATCATTGTTCCAATATTTTAATACGAACATGTCAATTTTGATATCATCATCATCTACAATTATCACCTTTTGTCTACCCTTATCAAATTAAATGACTTTCCTTTTGGCTGTCACAGTTGAATAAGAAACAGATGCCATTTTACTAGTAGTTAATGTCTAAATTGGAGTACAACATGCTCCGGATAATTGAATTTATTTATTGGCACTTTTTAATCTCTGTATACCAATGAAAATGAAATGTCTAATGAATCTATGAAGTATTGGAAAAAAAACAACACAAGAAATTAAGGAAGAAAGAAAAAAATGAATATAAGGCTATGCAACATTAGAAAATTGGCGTCATCATAATGTTTGCATAACACATTCAAGTTTCTATCTTTTCATCCATGATCTCAAGATTTTCAACTCGATAGGTTGTTATTTACTAGAGGAATAATAATTGGCATTCTTTATTCTTTCCCCAAGCTACTATTGTTTAAGCAATGATCTTAGATGTAAATTGAAGTAACTACATTAAATTTGCAGATCCATTTGATCTATTAAACCAATTCAAATTTGACGATGATAATCATATAAACATCAGGAAAGAAAGGCAAACACTTTATCTTGTAATTCATTAGTATATGCTCAATATAAACAACTTAGATCATAATCCAATTTCTATGTAATTAACTAACTTAATTAAATAGTATATGCTAAATATAAACAAACTTTTGTCTCATATTCGATTTCTATGTAATCAACTAATTTAAATAATTATAATTTTGTCCTAATCTATAACCTCCTATCATATCCTTTTAAACTCTATAATAATTCCTAACTTATTCAATCTCAAACCCTTATTTGCATGATTTTATCTTTAAAATATGAAATCAACCAAGAAATAAAAGGAACAAATAAGTTTATCACATATAAAGATGCATAAAATCCAATCTTGCATTATAATGTGCTATAAATAAGTTTATCACATATAAAAGTGCATAAAGTCCAAAAAAAAAAAAAAAAAAAGGAAAATACAAAGGAACAATTATATGATTTTCTTGAGAGCAGGGGTTTATCCAGACATTACGACATACGACACATTGACTAACACTTATTGTCATGAAGGACAGGTGCAAAAAGCTTTTGAGTTCATGAATTCAATCGCAAGTAAGGGGTTGAAACCCAATGTCTATACAAATACATAATTCTCTTATTAATAGTTTATATATGATGATGTGAAAAAGCAATGCAAGTTTTGGGTAAGATGTTACCAATGGGGTTAAACCTAGGTATTGCTTATAACTCTTTTTTTTCTTGAAAGTTATAGAAAAGATAATGCTTAAGAAGTTGAAGAAATTGTAAATGAAATGTGCAGTTAAGGGGTTGTTCCTGATTTAGTTAGCTTTAGTTCATTGATTAGGTATTTTGAGGAATGGATAGCTCAATCAAGCGTTGATGTATCTTAAACATATGAAGAATATCAAGTTAGTTCTAGATAATGTTGCTTATATTATCCTTATACATGGGTATTATAGAAATGGCTTCATGTTAGAGGCATTGAGAATACGAGATGAGATGTTAAAACAGGGTTGTATTTTGTATATTGTTACATACAATCCCATTTTGAATGGACTTTCCAGGATATAAATGCTAAGTGATGCAATGCAGATAAGTTGTTTAAAGAGATGTTAGAAAGGGTTGTATTTCTTTATTTTTATACTTTCACCACATTAATTCATGGATACTGTAAGGATGGAAATATCAACCAAGTACTGAACCTATTTGATATGATGACTTAAAAAGTATTAAGCCAAACATTATGACATATAACACATTGATTGATGGTTTTGCAAGGTTGATGAATGGATAAAGCTAACAAGTTATAGGTTGATATAATCTCTTAAAAAATTTTCCCCAATCACATTTCATGTGGGATTTTAATAAATTGATTTAATTAAAGCAAATTTGACAATAAACTAAACCAATAGCAATAGATTCAGGTTCAACTAAAACATATCGTCACTACGCTTTGAACTATAGCAACTGGGATACAAATTAAATGATTCATAAAGAGGAAAGAGTTTTTGAGCCTGCTATGATGCTATTTGATTCAAGAATTAGGTGGACAGAGTTATGGTTTACTAATTTTCACTAGATGTTACTACTGCATGCTTTTATTAGTGTTGTAAACACAGTCAAGTGGGTGAGAGAAGAAAGAAATGCCACCAAAAACTTTTCGCCTTTGGGAAATTGCATTTCTACAAGGTTTACAACTAAAAGCTTCCACTTGTAATTTGCCAAACTGCATGTCATATAGTTATTAGTTGAATATGAAAAAAAGATTTCAATCTTTTAAAAGATCAAATTACTTCCTATATATCAAAGTTGTCTCTATAGAGATTGTAACATCCCAAGGTTAGAATGGTTTTTTTAATCCTTGAATGAGGGCTAAAAGAGAGATTTTTTAGTCAAAAAATAGCCTCAATGAGTTAGAAGGGTAAAATAGTATTTTTAGAGGCTTTATATGTAGCTTATAGAAGGAGCACGTCCGTGCGTCTCTAGAGGCATGCCCGTACGTTCTTTTCCCTTTATGCATGCCTGTGCATCTTATTACACGCTCGTGCATGTCTACTGATATATAAAGTCAAAATTTTCTCCGTTCTTTTCAACCAATTTTCTTACCTATTTTCTCTTCCATTCTCCCTAGCTAATCCTAACCATATTGAGAAAGAGATTAGTTAGCTTCTAATAGCTTATCCAACTAAGATTTAGCTAATAATAGATAGATTGAAGCCATTAGTAACTATAGGTGAGTATCTCCTTACCTCATTCCTTGTTTCCATGGTTTTTTATTTCGTTAGATAAGTTTATTCAGTCATAGAAGTATGTTTTCAGTTAATAACATGATTATAAGATGACGAAGAAGAAATAGATGAGAGAATTAGAGGTAGAAGCATGTTTAGTTCCCTTGATGCATTTATGTATGTATATAACTATTTAAAAACTTGTTAGAGTAATTTGGCTATTATTGATGGGGAAAATACATTTATAGTAGTTTATTTTGCATGAATATATGTTAGAATAAGTTTACTTGAAGTTTGTTAGAGATTTAGGTTGAGATTAGATGTGATTCTGTGTTTTTCAGCCACGGGTGCCAAAACAGAGCAGGACGAATATCAGTAAACTAGATGGACGCACACCCGTGTAGTTTTGTTTTAGTAGGGTTACGGTCGTGTATGCGAGCCATGCACGACTACAATTGTAAAGGGTCATGACCATGCATTAGCAGAAGAAAAGAATAAGCAGAAATTCTAGAAGCTAGCATGGTTAGGTTGCATGACTGGCACATGACCCGTATATTTTCATGCACGTTTGATAATGCACGCCAGTGTGCCTAGTGAAAATTAGAGATTTCCTTCCCCATTCAATATAATATTAGTAATAAGGAAACATATCATGTATTCTAAGTTGAATATGAAAAGAAATAACAAATTAAAAATAAGAATAAGCTGAAAGAAGAAAGAGACACAGAAAATTATAGTAAAGAATCCTTTAGATCAAAGACTAAAGAATAATAAGATAAAATATCTTTATAGAATTAGTAGACCCAAACTCATATAAGCAAAGAGAAACTTAGCAGTAGCTTAGAAACATCTTAAATAGCCGGTAGAATACAATCAAAAAACAGATAAAAACAGGAAAACGATTAGAGAAATAGTAAAGAAACATACATAATAGAAATCAATAGATATTCGATAGAACACCCAACAACTTACATGGAACTTATTAACAAGCTTAATAAGTTATAGAAATAGTAATATCAGTAAGATATACGTAAAACAAAATTATAACATTTATTCAATTAATCAGAAAATAAATAAATAAATATGTGTGTGTATATATATATATATAAAAGAAGAAGAATAAGTCAATATGCATCATATGCATTCCATGACATGACATGCTAAATCAGTATATTTAGAAATGGATCAAGTGATCCATATGTATATGTTTTCAAAGTAAAAAGTCGATGATCTAGACATCATTTTAGGGGTTAATGCAAAGAGGCATCTGTGAGTTACACATCCGCTAGAGAGGGAGCTAGCGTTATATACACTGGTGTGCAGTTGTACGCCTGTTACAGAGGGAGCCAGTGTCAGTGCATATTAATATATGTATTGGTGTGCATTAGTTATCTGATTTCAACCTACTGATCTAGTGTCAGGAAGTTGATTACTTACATGACTAGGTGTCGAATCCCCATATTCATCAGTCTATGTAGTAAAGTAGATATTTTCAGATACATAAAGATTTTTAGATACAGTTTTATTTAGCTTTTTAGTATTTTAGGATCTTCAGATCCTAACAGTATTTTCAAAAAACCAGTTTTTAGAAAGATATTTTTAGTAAACTGGCCCAAGGGCCCAACTAA
The DNA here is from genome assembly GCA_026122585.1 of Anacardium occidentale. NCBI lineage: Eukaryota > Viridiplantae > Streptophyta > Magnoliopsida > Sapindales > Anacardiaceae > Anacardium > Anacardium occidentale. Next base: position 144,396 of record JAJEJH010000538.1, read on the forward strand.
GGCTTCTAGGTTCATTAGACAAGATTTTAGCATATTTTATATCATGTTATATATAACATAAGAACAAGCAGGACAGAGAAACTAATATATATATATATATATATATATGTATATATATAAGATAGAAAGAAAAAAACTATCAGACAAACTAATAATTAGTAAATATAGTCAGAACATGTAAAATCAAAAATATAAGTACATACAAAATACTATACACATACTAGAATAAACAAGTTTACAGAATAAGTCATAATAGAACAGTAAATGGAAAACGGTACAATTATGAACCAGAATACATATAGCAAGATAAGAGAGAAGTAAATTATGAACTATAAACAAAAAATAACAGAAATTAGCTGTATGATATATGTCATAAGTAAAAACCTAAAAGAATTCAGTTAAGCTCTTTAGAGAACTCGAGAGTACTATAGGTCTAAAAAATTATATAACAAAGCAGGATAATGAATATCAGAAAGAAAGGAAAACTAAGTGAGCTAGTTCCAGCTAGATCCCTTTTTATGCTAAATCATATATGTATACTTATATACATACTTATGACAAGATATGAAGCATAATAAAAGCAATAAGATAAGTGAGACTAGAAGAGGAAGCTTACTTAACTAATTAAGGACCAAGTTAAGTCTGCCAATTTAGCAGTAAGACTAGTCATAAGCTAAGTAAAGTCTATTTGACTAGGCATGTAAAAAAGATAAGAAGCCAGAATAAAGAAAAACCTAAAGTTAGATCATAAGAAGCTATTAGGTTATTAAGAACTTAATTAAGTTCATTTGTATAGTAGTTAACTAGTTGATTTAGAAAGCTTAGAGCCTACCTGAAGGTAGAGATAGAAGATGCTTATCGAGTGACTTATTATTCATCCCCTTTAGTTTTCCTTTTCTTATAGGTTGATTTGAGAGTTGAGCTTGGAGCGCAAGATGACTGGATAGTGGGATATGGCTTGATTGGGTTGTCACCTGATGTTTTCATTTTCATATATGTATATATATAGTTTTCAGCAGATAACATGTTGACTCACATGTTTTTATTGCTCATGTATATGAGATATACAATATCATTTATATTTTTAGATACTAATTAATCGTAATAAAATATGAGTTTTATTCATGATATTATAAAATAGGTTTCAGTTTACTACCACATTGCATTTATATTATTTCGTATAGTACATAGTTTTTGGTAAAGTAGTTTTGTAGGATTCCTGTTGTATGTACTAATAAAGGCTTCTTTTTTAGTACAATGTAATAAAGTATTATTACTTTAATAATAAACATATATAATATAGTAACAGTAATACATACGATAGCGGGGTCTTACATAGACATAAAATACAAATAAGAATTTTCATTGGAATTATAGTTATTAGTTGATGATTAATAACCACTCTCCCCATGTGTGCAATTAGCATACAAGTTCCTAACACATAAGCAACAAGCAAGCTCAAAGATAGAAATGTAGGCGCTGAGATTAATTTACACACAATCAACCAATCACTTACTTGAAGTTAAGGTAAAGAAAAAATGATAACAAGTATAAAAGATAACATCCACCAGTTTAGGTTCTCACCACTAACCTCCCCTTGCAAGAAAATTGGATAAAGAGGCAATGGATGACCAAAAACCAATAAGTACCTAGGATAAATAAAAAAAGAGCATACAAGCTTCTTGAGAGAGAGTTTTGTGTATATTCCAAATGCAAAAAAGTTCTTTATCTAGTAAAGAATTACATTTATATGGAAGTTACATATGCAAAAGTGGCATTTCAATATTACCTTTAAATATTAAAAAAGGGGAAAAAGACATGATCACCCAAAGTTAGAAAAAAAGGCCCAAAATTCACATGTTTGAGGGCTTAGGTAGAAGTTGGGCACTTAAGTGCCATGCCATAGCATAAGCAATAGCACCAAGGTAGAAGATAGACACTATAATGCCATGATGTGGCCAGTATGCATGTGTACATGTAGTTGGCGGGCGCTGTGGCATGGAGCTACGGTGGGTAACTATTAGCTTCTTAATTTTTTCTTACTCTTTGGTGCTTGATTCATTACATGATACTTTTGCCTTAGTCAGGGAATATTTTAGGGTGTTCAAAGCTCTTAAATATGCTAGTAAAGTTATTTTGAAGTTACCACAAATGGATAGGAAGGAACTAAATTCTATCAAGCAAGCCATTGGTTGAGAATCAGTATTGATATCCTACCATCCTTCCCAGGTTGGTAAGGATTTGCCCTTTAATCTAGCTCATCCTTTAAGTAAGGGTTGAAATCTCTTATATGGAAAGTTGAAACACCTTCATACTCATTTAGAAGCTCTACTTTATAAGCATTATCATTTACCCTTTCAAAGATTTCAAAGGGGCCATTACTTCTTGGTGCTAGCTTACTCTTCCTTTTGTTGGGAAACCTTTCTTTCCTCAAACACACCTAAACAAAATCTTTATGTTTAAAGAGTTTGGGTCTTATATTCTTATTGACCTTTTGTCTTACATATTCATTGGCCATCTTAATTTGTGCCTTTACAACCTTATACAATTACTTCATTTGCTTGATCTTCTCTTTAACATCTATACTTGGTTTTGAATTACGTGGTAAAAAAGTGAGGTTAATAAGAGTTAAGGGGTTCACACCACACACAACTTTAAAAGAGGAATGTCTCATAGTAGTGTTAAGACTCCTATTGTAACTAAACTTAATATGTGCCAATTTGAGATCCCAATCCTCATATGCTTACTAACTAAGCTCTTTAAGATTCCCTAAGGTTCTATTGGTTACTTTGATTTGACCATTAGTTTAGGGATGGTATGAGGTGCTAAATAAAAGTTTGGTTCCCAATTTTCCCCAAAGACTTCTCCGAAAGTGACTCAAGAACTTAGTATTCTTATCTGACATAATGGTTTTAGTAGTACCATGCAATCTCATAATTTTACTAAAGAATAGTTGAGTAATATATGAAAAATCATCACTCTTATTGTAAGACATGAAATAGGCCATCTTGGAGAACATATCTACAACTACCATGATAGAGTCTTTATTCCTTTAGGTTTTAGGAAGGGTTACTACAAAATCTATACTAAGGTCTTGCAAGGTGATTTAGGTATAGGAAAGGAAGAGGTAGATAAAGTCTAAATTTAAATTGGCTTTTAGATCTTTGACAAGTTTCACAACCAACCATAAGGGTTTGTACATCTCTTAGCATCCTAAGCCAATAAAAATGCTCTTTAACAACTTTTAGAGTTTTATTAACCCTAAAGTGTCTAACCAATCCTCTTTCATAAGCCTCCCTCAAGTTTAATTCCTTAAAACTACACTTGGGAACACATAGCTTACTATCTTTGAATAAATACCCATCATGCATAATATAATTCTCATAGCTATTCTTCTCACATTCATGCATGCAAGTCTTCATTTCTAAATCCTCCTTATAGTAAAATTTCACCAATTCAAACCCTAATATCTTAGAGTTAAGAAGAGTGAGCAATATATACCTTCTAGAAAGGGTATCAGCTACAACATTACTTGTTCCTTGTTTGTAGTTGGATACAAAGGAAAAGGATTAAAAGAATTCCACTTATTTTGCATGCTGTGGTTTTAGTTTATATTGGTCATTAATGAATTTTAAAGCTTGATAAACAGAATAGAGTACAAATTGTTTTGGCCTGCGGTAGTAACTCCAATGGTTGAAGGCCCTCACAATAGTATAGAACTATTTATCATAGGTGTTATATTTTCTCTTAAACTCATTCAGATTCTCACTAAAATAAGTAATCGACCTTATATTTTGAGTTAAGACTGCACCTATGTTTTACCCACTAGTATTATACTCTAAGTGTAAAACTTATAAAAAATCCGAAAGAGTAAGGATCGAAGATTCATATAATTTCTTCTCTCTTAAATCAAAGGCTTCATTAGTGGCATTAGTTCACTCATGACTATACTTTTTTATACATTTTGTTATAAAAGCCATCAAAGAACTAAAATTAGGGACAAACCTCATATAAAAGGATGTTAACCCATAAACACTCTTAACTTTTATAATATTAGATGGAATGGGCTAGCTTCAGATAACATCAACTTTAGATTGATCTATCTAAATTCCCTTTTTTGACATAATATAACATAAAAAAACTACTTTCTTATCAAAAAATTCACACTTCTTTATCTTGGCAAATAACTTTTATTCCCTCAATACTTTAAATACTTGCTTGCGATGGTTTACATGTTCTTCCTCACTGTTACTATATACAAGAATGTCATTAAACTATATCACAACAAATTTACCAATGAAAGGTTTGAGTACCTCATTCAGCAATCTTCTGAAAGTACTTGGGGCATTGGATAATACAAATGGCATGAGTAACCATTCATATAAACCTTATTTGGTTTTGATGGTTGTTTTCCACTTATCCCCCTCTTTTATCCCTACTCGATGGTAGCCACTCCTGAAATTAATCTTTGAAAAGACCTTTACACCATGAAACTTATCTAGCATGTATTCTAATTGGAGTATAGGATATCAATACTTGATTGTGATTTAATTGACACCTTACTATTAACACACATTCTACAAGTTTCATCTTTCTTAGGTACAATAAGAGCCAACACCAAACAGGAACTCATGCTTTCTCTTATACTCTTTGGCAATCAACTTATCAACTTGCCTTTATAACTCCTTAGATTCTTGAGGGTTACATGTAAAGTCTCGAGGTTAGAATGGTTTTTTTAGGCCTTAGATTGGGGTTAGGAAAGAGATTTTATAACTAGAGATTTACCTCAGTGAGTTTTTAAAGCAAAATATCTTTTTTAGAGAGGCTTTACATTGTTTGTGCTTGATACATGACTATGTGTCTTGGACATATTTTCGTGTGCCCTTTGTGTGAAAGGCACGATCATGCACCTCAATGGCACATAATTGTGTGTCTTCCTTGGGTGGCACAACTATATAAAGCAGAGGTTTTACGTTTTTAGCCAACTTACCTATTTCTCTTCTTCTTCTTTCTTCCAACTAACCTGAACCAAATTTCTCAAGGAGATTCAGCTAGTTTCTAATAGCTAATTCAGCTAGGATTTAGTCAAAGTTAAAGAATTTTCTTACCTCTTATCTCTTTCCTTGTTTCTTTAGCATGTAACTTCTTGGATGAGTCTAGTTAGTGAATCAACATGTTTTCAGTTTAGTAAGCATGTTTATGGCTTGATAGCATAAGATATAAGAGAAATTCTAGAAATAGAAACATTATTAGTCTCTTTGATGCATGTGGGTGGATTTCAATGGTTTAACAACATGCTAAGTTGTAATTGACTATTATTGATGGGGAAAATAAATAAATAAATAAATATATATATATATATATATATAAATAGAGTAGGACACACCATCGTGTACTCAATGGATGCACGCCCGTGTAGTCCTGCTTTAGCAAGGTCATAGTCATGTAGACAAAGCATGTACGATTGGATTTTAGTAGAGTCACGATCATGTAGCTAAGGGTTACGGTTGTGCGTTAGCAAAAAATCAGATTTTAGCCAAAAATATCATAAGCTAGCACGTTTAGATGTAAGGCTAGACACATAATTGTGTATACCTTACACGACCATGCATATGAGGGTACACGCTTATGCATCTGAGGTGCACGCCTATGCATCACAATGAAAAGTTAGAATTTCCCCAAATTAAGTAGAATCATTGGTAAAACAATAGAATAAGTATTTCTAAGAAAAATGTATGTAATAGAAATAGAAGAACAAGTAAAAAATAGTAACAGAAAGCTAGCAGATATACATCACATAATAGTTTATGCATAACTTATTAATAAGCTTAATAAGTTTCAAAAATAGAACAAAAGTAAGATATAATAGTTGATTCAGTAAGATAAATTGTAATTAGAAAAAAGACAAAATAAGATAACATGCATGATATGTATTACATGACATGACCTGCCAAAGGAATGTTTTCAAAAAAAGAGATCAAGTAATCCATATGTATCAGTTTTCCAACATAGAGCCTGACACTTGGGTTAGTTAGTAAGGGTGATATGAAAGAGCATCTGTGAGATTTCATTTTTCTAACTACGGTCAGATTAGTTAGATTTTAGCTTATTAGCCTAAGGACTAGTATGGTAGGATTATTAGCTTACTAGCACTTCACTGGTATGGTTTAACTCACATAACCAATATGTCCAATCCTTGTGTTTATCACTCTGATTAGCACAGTAGGTATCTTTAGATACATAAAGATTTTAAAAACAATCTTCATTCAATTATTCAGTGTTTTAGGATATTTTGATCCCAAGAGTATGTTTCAGTAAATTTTTTCAAAAATAGACCCAAACGCAAATACTATGTTTTTAGCATACTTCATACCATGATACATTCAGTATAGCATGAAATAGTACTTAAATAGTAAGAACAAAATCATGTAAGAAAAAAAAAAAAAAAAAAGAAAGATAAAGCTATAAGATATACATTAGAAGCAGAACTAGAAAAGAATCTAGCTAGGGCCTACAAGAACTCAAAGATACTCTAGGTCTTATAAACTAATAAAGAAAGAAAGCCAAATAATAAATATCAAAAAGAGAACTGAGTAAGTTAGTTTCAGTATCTAGATCCCTTTAATGCCATGTCGTTTAGTATACTTATATATGTAATTATGACAAAGTGTAAAACATAACTTGAGTTGTAAGGTGAGCTAGAATAGAAGAAGAAGCTTACTTAACTAGTTAAGGACTAAGTTAAGTTTGTTAATTTAGCAATGAGACTAGTCATAAGCTAAGTAAAGTTTATTCGATTAGGCATGTAAGAAAGATAAGAAGCCATAATAGAAAGAAAGCCTAGAGCTAGAGCAGAAAAAGTTATTAGGCGAGTCAAGAACTTGTTTAAGTTTATTAGTATAATAACTAGCTGATGATAGATTAGATTAGGGTCTACCTAAGGGTAGAGATAGAAGATACTTACTAGGTAACTTGTCACTCATTCTCTTTAGTTTTCTTTCTTGCAAGTTAGTGTTTTAAGACGTTAAGCTTGGAGCATGATATGACTAGACAATAAGATATGACTTGAACGAGTTTTCACTTAAGTTTTTAGTTAAAATATGTATGTATATATGTATTTAATTTTTAACATGTTGGCTCGCATGCTTTACATTACTCATGCATATGGGACATACAATATCAATTATGTTTGTAGATATTATTATTATTATTTATATATATAAGCATGAATTTAATTCAGGATACTGTACAGTGGGATTTAGTATTCATATCACGTATTTATTCCAACTTTCGCATATATGTTATTTAATTACCAATTAGAGTGGGACTTATTACAATATATTAAAGAGGTATTTTAGAAAAAAAAATTATAGTCTATAGTAATATGTAGCATGATCAATTCCTTTTAAGAGTGGTAGTCTATGTGGTAGCTTATTAAGGAAGACATCTTGAAATTCATTTGTCAAAGGTTGAAAGTGTGGATAGGTGGTAGTGTTATTAGGTGGTATAGCTTTCTGAACCACTAACAAAGCAAGAATAGGCTTGTGTTTTTGAGAAGCTTTATCTAGTTGATTAGTGTTGAGAAAAAGGCTTTTGTAAAGTGTGTTTGGCTTAGGTGGTATTTGAGGTAAGGCTTGGCTAGGAGATAATGAGGTGAGGGTTATGGTTTTCTTATTGAACTTGAAGGAGTAGGTATTTAACCTCCCATTATATATTACTTCTTTATCAAAATTGCCACGACTTTCCAAGAATAATTTATAAGCATTTATAGGCATAATATCATAAACCATTTTATTTGTATACCTCTTGCCAATAGAAAAGGAGACTATAACTTGATTGGTGACTTGTAAGGTATCTCTGTTACTTAACCATTGAAACTTGTAAGGTCTAGCATGGACAAGGGTTGGTAGACTTAACTTCTTCACAAAAGTAATGGAAGCAACATTGGTGTAACTTTTACTATCAATTATTATTGAATACACTTTTTCCTTGATAGTACATCTAGTTTGAAGCAAGTTTTTCCTTTGGTCATCTTGATTTGAGCATGTAACACTCTTTTAAAAACCAATAATTCCCTTTAATTAGGGATTGGCTAGCGCTTCTCCTTCACTTTTAATCTCAACTTCTTCCTCATCTTCCTTATCTTGGAAAGCTTTTTCAATAGTCGTAATTTCCATTAGGGTCATGGCCCTATTGTTAGGACAATTGGCTTGGAAATGACCATAGCCATGACATTTAAAACATTTCTTATTCCTAAGTATATTTTTACTAGCCTCTTCTTGTATCTTAGGTTTCTTGTTTCTAGGTTTAATAATCTTCAATTTACCAAGATCCTTAGGTAGAGCATAAGGCTTGGTATATGATGGGGACCCCTTGTAATAGTTGCTTTCCTTGAAAACCTTTCTAGGGATAGTGAACTTTAAGGCCTTAAATTGCCTCTTTACATTCATGGCCAAGTTGCATATACCATGGAATAAATGATAGGCTTATAACTCTACCTTGTGAGCTATTTCTCTATTCAAACCTCCAACAAATCTAGTTATGGTATGTTCTCTCTCTTATACTATATCACTTCTTATCTTTACATTTTCTAATTCCCTCATATAGTCCTCCACCTTCTTGTCCCCTTACTTCAAATTGTGAAATTTGAAGTAAAGATCTAATTTGTGATTTTTAGTGAGGAATCTCTTATTCATCATCCTTTTTAACTTATCCCATAACTTAATTCTCATTTTTCCCTCATTCTCTCTCTCTCTCTCGCTCTTTTTATGTTTTCCCACCATAAAGAAGCATAGCCTTTAAACTTTAACACAGCTACTCTACACGTTTTCTTGTCATCATACCCCTTTTAGTAAAAAATCCTTTCAATGTTATAAAGCCAATCAATAAAGGTATCTAGATTCAAGTTACCATCAAATTTGAGTATGTCTTACTTCAACTTACAGTTATTATCATCCTCTTTCCTTTTCACTTCGTTATGGAATTTGGGCTTTTAATTAGAATCACTAGATAATAAGATTCTTTCATCATAAGGAAGCTTATGGATGGTGGTTTTTTGTCTATAATGTGTGGTTCTATCAAAGATGTCTCTTATGGATTGGGTTCTATAATGGATGATAAAAGGGTAATCTTTTAAGGTTTGAGGTATCCTAGCTTGATTTTGGTTATTGAATCATTAGCTTTGTATCACCTTGCTAAGTCTTGGGACATGCCATCATCAATCTAATAAGGGTTTTAAACTTCTCATTCAGTTTCACCCTCCAATCTTGTAATTGTCCTTCCAACCTAATATCACAAATTCTCCAAAAGGGTGGAGAAGATTGAGAACTCTCCTTACTAGCCATAAAGTGGATTAGTTTATGGTGTATTGGGTTATGAAAGTGTTTGAGATGGAAATGAGGTGAAAACAAGGTTTTACAAACAATATTTTAGGCTATAAACAATGTTTCCAAAGGTGATGAATAAGAGAAACAAGTGCTTAGGTTAAATAGGTTATGTAGATGAGTGTTGGTTTTAGTGTTTGGGTTTGGCTTTTGTATTAGGTTTTGGTAATTAATTTTAGGCTTAGGTTGGATGCTAAAGGTAATTTGGTAACTTTTGGAAAGAGTAATTGGGTAATTTATGCTAAGTGTGATGTGGTAATTGTCATGAAAGGTGATTTATAGATTAAGAAGAGTGATTAGGGTTAAGGAAATGGTAATGGTGATTAGAGAAACAATTAGTGAAATATAAGTGGTGTGGTAAGTGATTAAGTGAGAGATAATGATGGTATTTGACAAGGTTGGTGTTAGCAAGTGACCAATGGAAGAGTAAGTATGAGTGCAATTAATTTAGGGATGCGATAAGAAGCAAGCATGCAAGATAAATTAGGTAAATAGTGGTTTTAATGAAGATAAGATAAAATGATATTATGGGCTAAGGTTAAAATGGTTGGTAATGGCTTCTTCTTCTCTACTTCTTTAATACTATTCTAGTTAAGTTGTAAGAGATTTTTACGCCAGTTAACTTTCAGCCACTAACTAAACAACTTCCTTTGCAATTAGCTTAACCTGAACTTAAGCTTTGATACCAAATGATTAATAACCACTCTTCCTATATGTGTAATCAACATACAAGTTCTCAATACATAAGTAACAAGCAAGCTTAAAGATAGAAATGTAAGGGTTGAGATTAATCCACAAATAATCAACTAATCACTTACTTGAAATTATGGTAAATCAAGGATAATAACAAGACTAAAGGACAACATCCACCAACTTGGGTTCTCACCACTAACCTCTTCTTGCAAAAAGATTGGATAAAAAGGCAATGGATGACCTAGAACTAACAAGTATCTAGGATAGCCAAAATAAGAACGTCTAAGCTTTTTGAGAGAAAATTTTATGTATATTCCAAATGTAAAAAAGTTCTTTACATAGTAAATAATTACATTTATATAGGAGTTACATATGCAAAAGTAGAATGACAATATTGCCCTTACATATTACAAAAGAGGCAAGAGACATAATCACCTAAGGTTGGAAAAAGAGGCCTAAAATTCAAATGTTGGTGGGCTTTGGCAGAAGATGTCGTAGTGTAGGCCATGACACTAAGGTAAAAGATAAGTGTCATGGTAAGCAAGTGTGCCTGCATATAGTAAGTAGACATTGTGGCATGGCACAACAGCACACGTAACCTACACGTTACTCCTTCTTCGCATTATGGCGAGTAGCTATTGGCATCCAAATTTTGTCTTGATCTTTGGTGTTTGATTCAGTACATGGCACTTTCACCTTGGCTCAAGAATACTTTAGGATGCCCAAGGCTCTTGAAAATACTAGTAAAGTTGTTTCAAAGCTACCATAAATGGATAAGAAGGAACTAGATTCCATTAGGCAAGCCATTGGTTGAGAACTGGCATTAGTATCCATATCAGTTGAATATGAAAAAAGATTTCAGTCCCTTAAAAGATCAAATTACTTTCGACATAGCAAAACCATCTTTATAGAGACATAAAATACAATTAAGAATTATCATTGGAATTAGGTGGACAAAGTGAAGGTTTGCTGATTTTCACGAGATGTTGCTATTGCTTACTTCTACTGATGTTATGCACATAGTCAGGTGGGTCGGTGAAGAGAAGAAAGTCGCCAAAGACCTCTCACTTTTGGGAAATTGTATTCCTGTAGGGTTTATAGCTAAAGGCTTTCACTTGTAATTTGCTAAACTGCATGCCATATACTTTCTAGTTAAACATGAAAAGAAAGACTTTAGTCCCTTAAAAGATCAAATTACTTTTGACACAGCAAATCCATCTCTATAAAGACATCAAATACAAATAAGAATTATCATTGGAATTAGGTTGATGGAGTTAGGGTTTGTTGATTTTCACCTAATGTTAATGCTGCTTACTTCTGCAAGTTCTATTGGTGTTGTGTGCATGGTTAGGTAAGTGAGTAAAGACAAGAAAGTCTATAAAAATTTTTTATTAACCCTAAGATGGAAGTGACATTATTCATAAATATGAAAACGATGTTGTTTATCTGCTAAGCCAAACAGCTCGTGAGCAGGCTAGGTTTTTCCCATAACGAGCTCATTGCTGATTTTTTTCTTTTTCTCTAGCTTGAGCTCGCCTTTTCTTGCCTTGTTTTGAGCTTAACCTTGCTTGTTCCAAATACAACCCTACCTGTAATCATTCCAATTTCCATGTTTGTTCACCTAATTGAAAAATAATTCATTATATATTTTATTATTAATGTTAATATTAATATTAATATTAATATTAATATTAATATTGTTATTATTATTATTTCTTTTGAAAAGAACTTCTAGATTTTTTTATTAGAAAAACTTGATTTTCATATTTTTCTATAAAAGTGATCAATTTTTTTGCATAATCGTTTGAAGTATTAAATAAACACAATTAGAATTTTTTTTTGGATTTGTTTTTAAAATAATATGATTAGTTTGACATCTCTAATAGTATATAATAAAAGTTTGGGCTCTTTAATAAGTTTTCCAGAAAGTTTTGCCTAATCAAGAGTAAAATGTGCAAGTTCAATATTTTTGTTAAAAAAAAAGTTTAATTTATTTAATAGAAAAAACATGAAAATGTAACATATTCAAGCGTTATTATCCCAACGATAAAACTATATACTCTTATGATATATTATAGTTTGAGTATTAATGATAATATGTGATCATGTCAAATATTTTTAATTAAAATATACAACACCCATGCATATAATAACATATTATCATGAGTACCAAGATTAATACTTATTATAAGTGTTATTTTAAATAATTTATATTTGTCTAATTCAAATTTTGTTATGGAATTAATCAAGAATTAGACCTTTGTGTGTATTGAATTAATGTAAAATATATTTTAAAATATCTAACATGTTCATGCATATATTGAACATGATAAAGAGGACCAAAAGTTTTTATTTTGTAAATTTTGCCTAATGCACAACCATGCATGGTCAGGCCGCACGATCATGCGTGAGCCATAAAGGCAACACATAACTTGGTTAAGTAATGTAAAACGTCTGTGTAGCACAAATGCAGGATGCATGATCACGTGTTTTTCAAACACACGATCGTATGTCTCATTTTAAGGACGCACTTCCGTGTTGGTCTAGCCATGCCCCATGTAAGAATAACCTTGCTGGACACACGCCTATGCAGCTATAACACATGCCTGTGTTACTTGGAAAAATGTTGACCATGTGGAGATCGTGCGGGTTTTGTGTGCAAAGCCGTATGACCTAAAATCCTAAAGTATTGAAACATCAAGGACACACGACCGTGTGTATGAAGTGCACGCCTGTATGGGTGCATGCAATTAGAGGAATATGATCATTGGAGAGCACAAAATAAAGGAAGCATGATTATATAAGAGAAGGACACGACCATGCAACTTTCCAGAAAGTCTCAAATGACTGTCAAATCATTCCAACAACTAATTCTTCTCAAATGCTATAAATTGAGGATGATTTGAAGACTCTGGGGTTAGAGAATTAGAACTCAACTTTCCATCTTTCATTCTCCAACTCTTTTCCATTATTTTCTCTCACAAAAAATTACATTGTAAATTATTTGAAAGAGTTTGTTTGAGAGCTAAACTATTGTATTTGCCTTGTGAAACAATATGTCTTTGTAATTTCCACACACCTTTTGACACAATCCTGTGAAACTAATGTAGAGTATAATCCTTGTAAAAACTGAGTTAAGAGCGTAATCTTTCATGATCAAAACTAGTGTGAGAATGGGAAAATCCTTTGTGTTAAAATTATTGCAACTTTAGCGTTGAAGTTTGTGGAAGGAAATCTTCAAGAGGAGTTGCTTTAAGTAGTGGACGTAGGAAGAGTGGAGAAGCTCCGAACCACTCTATACAGCTGAGCATTTCTCTCTTCCCTTAGTCTCTTTATTTTGCATTTATATTTGCTTATATTATTTGTTTGCTTGACTATGATCATTGCTTGCTTTGATTGTTAAATTACTATATTTGGTTGGTTTATTTTGATTGAAAAACTTTAAGTTTTTACAAAATTCTAAATAACCAATTCACCCCATTCTAAGTTATTTGTCATATAGTTCAAAGAGGTTCTTTATAATTAATCAAAAAAAGAATAACATTCTTAGATAGATGAATATCAATACCTTGTGTGAAATGTTAAAAAATCATGTCGTTAAATTGCTATATGTGAAGGTGATGAATATTCGTTTCCAAGAAACCTTACAATTACAAAGAAGAAAATATTCAAATTCCTTTGCTATATATAAGGTTGAATTTGAATCGATTTTGTTTGAGTTCAAATTTAAAGTCAGCTTAAATAAATTTGAGTTTGAATTTGTAATTTCAATATTTTCGAATTCAAATTTGAGGGGGCAATCAACTCATCAAGTTTGCAAACTTAAAAAAATTCGATTTGAATCAATTAAAATAATATTATTTTAATCAAATCCATATCAAAACGATATCATTTTAATGATCTGTATTAAAATACTTATTAAAAGACTCGTTAATAACCTATGTTAAGAAATTTATTAAAAAGTTCAATTCAATTTATCAAAATTTAAATTTAGATTTAAATTTAAATTCAATTCAAATTCAAATTTAAATTCGATTCAAATTCAGCCTCATCAATATATGTTGTAAATATTTGAAACCAGGACTTCCAAAACATTTTTGGATCTGTTTCATTATTTTAGAGCTCACCATATTCGAAACAAAAAATATTATTTTTTGTATGAACAACACAAAGCACAAGGTTTGCTATTTTCATAAATATTGGCTGGAATTTCAAGTCAAATTCTACCCCACAATCACCAATCTCGCTTTAATAATTATTAGACATCTTTTATGAGACACTTCCGTTCAATGTGGTCAAACTTCTGGGAAAATTAAATTATTTCGGCAAGTAAGATCCTTATGTGATATTTTCTTTAAAGAAAAATGCTGACTCCGAATTTCACTTTCTTTATTATAGACGAAGTCCATATATTTAATATTTAATTATTATACGACCCATATAACTATTTCTCAACCAAATTTGATCAAATGACAATTCCCCCTCTTTAAGTGTTATAATCAAATTTAATTTATAATTTTAATGATTTATAATATGGTATTTATATTTATAATTTATAATATTTTATTTATTTTTTAAGATACAATTATTATTTTTAAAACTATTGAGGCACGTATTAAAAATTATAAAAATTTAAAAACACCTTAATTTTTTAGAATTTTTATAATTATTTATAATATTTATTAACACTTTTGATATTTTCAAAAATTATAATTTGCAGGTTTCATATCGTCAACGCCATTTTTTTTATACTTGTACTAGTATAATTTTTGTGTTATTTTAACTTAAATTGATATAAATTTGACTATGTAAATTAATTTTTTTTAAATTTAACATATATATTTTTTTGTAATTTTAAACAAACATTACCAAATACATAATTTTGAGAGAGGCCGACACATTTATATATATATATATATATTCGATGGACTTAAATTAATATTTATATAATTTTTTAAGAGTCATTCGAAAGATAATTAAGAAATCCAATATAAGCACAATACTCTAATAATATTTTATTAGGTAAGATCAGAAATTTAATATTGATATAACTCCCGTTATCTAAAATTTTTACTTATCGTAGGTGATTAATCAAATTGTCACTCAAACTAATCCACGTGAGAGTTTCATATATTTGCTTTATAAACCTGAGTTTATATGTTTAGGGTTAAAAATATCTTTACTGCAAAATGACCTAAAAACCCTTGCTTTAGAATTACATAAGTGCCCCTCATTGTAAGGTTTTAAGACATATTTTGTTTCCACAATCATGTGCACATTTTTTTAGTGGGTCATTTCTATCTTATTGGTAGGACGGTTATTGGTAACATTATTGGTTTCTTTGATGGGAAATTTGATGGTATTATTTTGATTAATAATAATTTTTCTTTTGTATTTTCAATGAGCTTTGACTCAAGTATAGTAAAATTTATTAATTTCTTTAAACATTTAAAATTTAAAATATTCACATATTTGATTAAAATATATTTTATTATTAAAATGACTAAATTTTTTATTAAATAATAAATTATATTAATTTTTATAATAATATTATAAAATATATTTTGATCATATTAAAGTATAATTTAATTTAAAAATTAAATAAATGAATTATTTATAGATAAATATTTATTAAAAATCTATGTTAATAATTTTAGATTTATTAAATAAATATAAATAATTCATTTAAATTAATATAGAAAAGCAAATAAATGGAATTTTAAATTTAAATAAAAGTAATCTAATTATATATATAATTAAAGTGTAAATACTAAAATGAAAGCTGGTTTTTAACTTTTTTTTTTGTTTAAATTATAGAATGCTTAAAAAAAATAAAAGAAAAGAAGAGAGAGATTGAGAAGCAGCTGAGTGTCGGTTTGGTGGGCTCCATTTACGACGACAAAGTGGGCCCTGACCATATCCCCTTCACGTGCGAGACCGGCCCACGCCATCTCGCTGTAGGCTCAGCCTGTCACGCACGAACGCACCAAGGCCAACTCAAAGTGGTCCACGCCCACTTTCTCCTCTCTCTCCTATCCACTATCTTTCAAAAGCCCACTACACGGTCAACCGGTCAACTCTCTCTTTTCTGTCTCTGCCTCACAAATTTTCTCCGCCTCATCGCAACTTGGTAACGAGAGAAGTCACGTTTCCCGTGATTGCCCTGCCTGCCTCTTCACCCTTTCAAAGGTCATGAATTAAGCTTTTACCCACTACGGTGCTTGCTAGTGAAGCTTGATTGATAGTGGACAGGGTGATAATTGCTTGAAACTAGAGTTAAATTGGAATAAAATTGATTCAATTTTGAAAATTAGTTCAATTACACTTAAATTCATTTAATTTAATTCGAACTAAAATGATTAGTTTGTTTTTAAAACCGAGTTTAATTCAAACTAAAGAGAATATTATTCGATTTAAATTTATGATTCAAATTCATAATTTAAAATTTTGATTTAAGTTAGTGATTCATTGACAAAATGATTTTTTTTTTTTATCAATAAGTCGTAAACTCAAACAATGAATCTAAACCACAAATTTAAACTATAAAATTGAGTTAAAAATTTGACCCATAAATTTGAAATAAACTCTAGTTAAATCGAGATGAAACATTTTTTATTTGAACCAAATTCAAGTTCCTTAGTTTTAACTCGATGAATTCGAATCAAATTATTTTTTATTCGAATCAAACTTGAGTCAAAGAGTGTTCGAATTTAGTTCAATTTGTATCCACCCTAACTTAGACCAATGTTTTCGTATTTGGATTGGGCATTCATCCAGTAAAAGAGCTGGTCCAAGTTAATCCATTGTTGGATTAGTTGATTGATGCCAAGAGCTCAAAGTTAAAGCATTTCTTTTTCCTCTATCTCTATTAAAATGGTCAGAGCCAATATGTGTATGCATAAATTCTTTTATTTGGGAATTTTAAGCACAAACATATGATTAGAAAAAACAAATTCCATTTTCTCTTATTAAGTTTTTTTCTCTAAAATTTAAAATTTACTTGCATGACTGACTTGAGGATTCTAAAGATAATTGATTAACAAGGTTGAATTTGATTTGAATCAATTTGAATTTAAATTTAAATTTTAAATTAATTCAAAATAAAATTATTTTTGAATCAAATTCAAATTTTTATTTATCGAACCCTATCCTATTGATTACCTGAAACTTTCATGATGTTAAATAACTTCAGGCCCATGTCTTTCAGTCTATTCTACTGGGCTTTACAATTGATGAATCTAGCTATTTACTAAATAAAATTATTATTATTCTTTAATTACCAAAAAAAAAAAAAAGTTTATTATAATTGACTAACACTTTAATTATGTAAATTTCCCATTTTCTCTTGAGCAAATTGGCATATATTATAATTAGCATGGTAGTCCTTTTAGAAAGTTACATTGGAAGGAAGCCAGTTCTGCTGGATCTTCTTTTTAGTCACCTAAATCTCTTTAATTCATGTCAGCAGAATCCCTTGTATTTGTCAGAGAAATCAAAGGAAAAAAAAAAACATCTCTATAGGAACTCCTCCAAATCTATATTTGTTGGTACTTGATATCCAAAAAACATGGAGAAATCGTTCAACTCGTCCGAATCAGAAGCAAGCTTTGGCATCCTCCAGCGCTTTGCAGGTTCAGAGCCATGTCCATTTGTGAGTAACTCCAACACCTGTAGAGAAATAAACAGTTTTCATTCTCTGGTATGGACGTTTGCATTTGAAGAATTTCATTTCATACCTCGCTCATTGATGGGCGCCAGGCTGAGGATTGCTGCACGCAATAGGCAGAAGCCAGCACTAGTCTATGCAATTGATCCGAATCATATTTATCTTCCAGGCTTGGATCAACTAGTTTTGTTATGTTTCCGGATTCCATGAAGGGCTTTGCCTGCATGTATTTGGATCACTTGAGTATCGAAATGACTGGGAATTGAAAGCTGTCTCAATATAAGATCACAAAATTGGAAGTTTGCATACCCATAAGAGAAGATTTTGCTGCAATGAATCAACCGGTTTTCGCCCTGTAATGATCTCCAGGAGGAGAACCCCGAAGGCAAATACATCAGTTTTCTCATCAACAATTCCGTGCATAAAGTATTCCGGTGCCAAGTATCCAAATGTCCCCTCAATTGGAATCACAGCATGGTGAGTCCATTTATTCGGAAGCCATTTTGCAAGTCCAAAATCAGTAATCTGAAGACATAAAACATGCCCTGATTAGATTCACAACTCTCACTGATTGAAACAAGTAGCTTTATTCATCACCTGGGGCTCATAATCCGGCCCAAGAAGGACATTTGAGGCCTTTATGTCACGGTGAATGATTCTGTGCTTACAGCATTTGTGAAGATAATGCAGACCCCTGGCAACTCCCAGGGCAATCTTGTATCTCACAGGCCAATCCAAGGACTCGGTACTTTTTCCTGAGGATTATATTATATTCAGAATCAGCTTTAATATTTGAAAATGTGTTTGATATAATATTTGCAAGGACTTGGCACTTTTTTCTTACCATGTAATACAGATTCCAGATTGCCATTTTGTGAGAAGTTGAATATGAGATAGAGTCCATTTTCTATGCAGCAACCGACTAAAGTTGCGGTGTTGGGATGGCATACATGCCCAATAATGCCCAATTCCATGAGGAATTCTTTCTCTTTGTTTGCGTTTCTGTTATCCTTTGCCAGCCTCTTCACTGCAATGGTTCTTCCATCTGAAAGACTGCCTTTGTATACTTCCGAGTACCCGCCTCGACCGACCATATTATCTGATAAACCCAGCAAGGTCGTCAGATATAGCCTACAGGAAACTGTGTCAGTGTCAATAAAATGAATCGTTTTTTATTTACCTGAGTGGAAATTTTTGGTAGCGTTTGAGATCTCCTCGTAGCTGAAACAAGTCAACAAAGGCTGATGCTTTTCCTTGTTGGACAAACTTCCATTTCTTTTTCTTAAAGGTGAGCTCAAAAATGAAGTGATGAGTCTGTAAGGAAACATAGTTTTCTTGCTTTTGTTGAATTGGTCTTTGAACTTGGGAGTCTGCTGCAGAGGAGGAGACTGGCTGATGATGCTTGAGTCTTCCACGCTAAATGTATCGTCTTCTGTGCTGTTTGATTCTTCTTCCAGTTGATCGAAAACAGTCCTTGGCGAAGGCTTTTGGCTAGTTTTCTCCAGGGCAACGTGGTTTTGACCAGGGGAGGTGGCCTTGTCACTATGACTATTCTTGCTCAACCACTTTGAGTCCAGTTGACGAGTTTCTAGATTGCAGACTAAAGATTAGAGCCTCTCAAACTGAAAGTATTTATTCATATTCCATCAATTAATGTAGTTTAGAGATAAAAAAAAAAACCTGCAGAATTTGCAGAACCCAGGCTTAAAATTTTCTGTTCTTGGACACATTTATTCCCAACTGACACAATTGTGCAGCCTTCCGGGGCATTTTCGAAACAATACCTTGTAATTCGGTGAGTAAATCTTATAATAAAAAGGAAAAAAAAAAAAAAAAGGGAGAGAGTAAATTATGATGGGCCATCCTGAAGAACTCAGAACTTAATTTGCACAGAGAAGTTGGTCTCTTACTTATTTGATGAACGGCTTCTTGAGCCGTGAAGCAGGAGAAAATCAGCTGAAATAAATTCTGCTTCCTCAATTAGACCTTTTCCAACACTAGAGCTAAACCCCACTTTAGCCTCCAAATTTATCTGAGAAATTTCCGATGAATACGTGAATATTTCAATGATATATAATAAGATCATTTTATTATATACTTAGTTATCATTCTACCCTGCAAATTCCTGAGTTCTTTAAAAATCGAAACCAAGTTTTTGTGAAGTGCTATTTGGACCTCTCTCATCCCAAAAGAATTCAAGGGGCAAGGTTTTCTTTTGTTCTTATCCTCTTTTTTCGGTTATATGGGTCATCGGTTCAACAATTCTGACAATTTGAAAAAACAACAATTTATTGATGGATTATTGCTTAGGCCTTAACGTGAATCGGTCACTCTCGTAAACTCTTGGATAGAGTTGTTATAAGTGGACTTTGATATCATAGTTAGGTATTATTGGATCGTTTTCATCCCAAAAACTGGCTTCACATACGAGAAAACTTCTACTATTCAAAAGGTGGTCACTTTTCAATTGCAGTATTAAAAAATAGGACGTTTGCGCAAGATGTGTGTGCACGCATGTAATTTACCAGTTTGGACCGGCAGGTGCTGGCGAATTCTGCCAGAACAGATATGACATGGGCTTTGGCTTGACGAATCCGATGTTGCCTTCTGGATATCGATCCACGTTTGTTTGATTCTTCACCAACTGTTATTAACAAACAACGTAAGAGTATGAAACATTTCAAGTTGAAATGCAAGTAAAATTGGATCCATTTTATGACTTAAATTAACCACTGGTTGACCAAATTAAAATGAACACTAACCAAGAACATGAATGGTAACAATGCTGTCATTGGGATGAGCTAGAACTCTGATTGCCCAAGAGAGAAGCCCTTTACTTTCGTCTGGGTCTAAAGAAATCGCTATGAGAATAATTTTAGAAGAAGAAGAAGAAGAAGAAGAACTAC
This sequence comes from Anacardium occidentale, assembly GCA_026122585.1. NCBI lineage: Eukaryota > Viridiplantae > Streptophyta > Magnoliopsida > Sapindales > Anacardiaceae > Anacardium > Anacardium occidentale. The sequence goes on from JAJEJH010000538.1 coordinate 165,044, forward strand.
TTGATGGAAGCATTGTTTGAAGATCTCAACTGAATAAAAATTTACGTATGATTGAAAAGAAACTCAATTTATTAAGAATATATAGAGAGAAGAAACAGCATGATTATGGTTAGTAGGAGAATGAGGCCACTTTAGCTATCGCTTTCATTGAAATATTCTTGTTGAAGAAGCGTATAAAAATCGAAATGATTATTGATTAGCCAGTGATCTATATATCTTTTTGTATATGTATTTAAGTGTTATGGTTGGTTGCTTTGGGGAAGAAGCAAAGGTGGTGTGCCATGCATTTGATTTGTCTTGTTATAGAAGAAATAATTTGTCAAAAAAAAAAAGCACTTCTTTGTAGAATTTGGTAGGAGGTACTCAAAAGGAGGCCTCTCCCCTTACAATGAATGAAACTTTCAGATGACACTAACTGTTTTATAGTTTGTTCAATCATGGATGAAAGAGAGAGGCATTCAAACAATAATAATAATCATAATAAAAATATTATTTGCTCATTTTCAAAGTGATTTTTTTTGGTCCCTGAGGTTTGCCATAAGTAAATTAAGGTCCCGTGATAATATTTGTAAGAAACACTTCAATTCTATGCGTTTGTCGGTTATTTGATGAATTTTTAAGTGTCTAAAGTATCATGGATTCGCGTTCGGATCTTTCTCCTGGCCCAGTTTTGGTGGTTTAATTCTGTAAAACCAGATTTTACTATTCACGGGTATTATTCCCGTGAATAGTAAAATCTGGGAATTATTCCCAGACTTGGCTGTTTTCTCCTCTCCTTTGAGCTTTGATTTGGATGGCGTTTTCTGGCAGTTTTGTGAAGGCATCAAGTCCACACTTTCCTCTGCTTTCAAGCTTTGTTCCAAGGGCTATGTTATTGGTGGAGGTCTGCTAACTTAATTGGTGCATGGTGGAGTTCTGATCAAGAAAATAATCTGCATCCTGAGGCTTCTTCTGCTTGGTTGCAGTACTCTGTTTTTCTTGGTTGCACTTGACTGAAATGCAGCATTGTTTGGTTGTTTGTGGTAATGGTCTGACCTTGGTTCTTGATAACCCTTGAGAGTTCTTTGGAACCTGGAGGGCTGGACTTAGTTTTCTGGATATAATTTGTTTTACAGTTAAATTTAAGATAATTATTTCTGTTCTTATTTGCTCTTAACTTAACCATGTTGTATATTTTTTTTTATTGTAAGTTTTTGTTTGCTCAAGCAGGTCGTGGCTTCGAGCTTTTGTTTTGCAGACGAGTATTCACGTTGCGTTTAGTCTGTTCCGGGTTTTGTCCGTTACTTTTTGATTAAATTCTTTACCTAACAAAAAAAAAAAATATCATGGATTTTGAATAATAATTTAAATTCTTGTATACAAAATACATTTGGTTTCCCAAGGTTTGGCGAAAGTATGAGGTTGAGAAACTGTAGTAACACCTAGATATTTTTTTATCAATTTATTAACTACTAGAAGAATTTTTGTACAGAGTGATTAAATCTTCTCTCACGACATTTATTCATCTAAAATTTAACTTTAAAATCTATTTAATGTTTAAAATATGATAATTTAACTGATTTATAAGTTTAAAAATTTATAATTTAATTTTTAAAGTTGTCACTTTGATTGAAATCTCACCCCTACCACTATTTTTGTACTATTGCCACCATTACACTTAAATGAATTTTCAACATGCTAAGGGATGGCTTTATTAATCATTTTCATATTTGGTTTTTCACATCGTTTTAGTCTTTGTGGTTGAGGGGGATGGTCAAAGACAAATCTTGTTCCCTTTCACTATCAAGAATGGCAATCTCAAGAAGGTTAGGAAAGTAAAACAAAAGAAGGCGAAGATTGTTGTGGCAAAAGTTGTGACTAAATCATAAGCATGGGAGGCAGCAATAAGGAGTAGCAAAAAACCATTCTATGCATGGGAAAAATAGGTGGTGGGTGCCAACTAGACATACAATAGAGGCAAGATATAATAGAGAGATGCAACACAGATTGAAGAGGATGATTTGCAAAGTTCAGTGTGTGAGGGTAAAGGGAGTGGTAGCTGGATGGCAAGGGTGGGGGCTAACGGGGCATCTAAGAAGAAGAGGGTGTTAAACACAAGATTGTTATTTAAAAGGTTTTTATTTTTATTTTTTAAGTTGGATTGATAAAAGAATTTTATCTATGTATAAACAGTTAAATATTAATGAATACAAATAAACTTATATAAAATATATTGATTAATATGTCTTTGTTAGTTTTTAATATTGTATTTCAATTAATACATTGTATTTACAATTATAATATTATTTAATTGATGTATTATTATTTGCTTAAACGATCATACGATAATTTAGTAATTTATTTGTAATTAGTTTTGTTTTAATTAACCAAATTTGTCTTACACCTTGCAAACATGGCAAGAAAGAAAGATTGAAAGATTTTATTTATATTGCAAGGCAAGTCCGGCCTCAACTAAATTATTAAGTATAGAATCATTTAATTGATTCTTTGGTATCTATGATTAGATTTCTCTCCCTAACATAAGTAAGATTAATAAACAAGGCCAAATGACTATTTCCCACCCATAGTTTGAGGTGGAGACAAAGTCTCGCCCTCCAAGTTTCAAAAGCCTAGTCTCTCATCCCTGAAAATAATTTAATATTAAATAAAATAGAAAACAGTAACACTTAGGGATAATATTGTTATTTTAGGATTAAAATTTTATAAAAAATTTAAAAAAATTAACATATATTTTAAAAAATTTTAAAAATTTTGAAACAGTCACTGCCGCCAGTGCCGCGACGGTGGCCGGCGCTAATGGAGCCAGGTGGCTGTTACCGACCACCTGGTTTCATAGGAGGTCAGATCTGGCCTCCCCGTTCGGTGGAGGTGGCCAAATTTGGCCGTATCAGATTTGGCGAATGAGGTCAGATCTGGTCACCTCTGCCAGAAGAAGTTGCTGAAAACGGTCGGAAAGGGCTAACCTGGGTCCCAACGATCGTTTTCGACCTTTATTATTGGTGGAGGCGACCAGATCTAGCCTCCCCTGAAACCAGATGACTAGAAACGGCCACCTGGCCCTTTCAGCGGCAGCCACCGTCACAGCACTGGCAGCGGTGGCTGCTTCAAATTTTTTAAAATTTTCAAAAATTTTTAAAATTTTTTTAATTTTTATATTTTTTAAAATT
>JAJEJH010000538.1:169519-265195 GCA_026122585.1 Anacardium occidentale
TATAAAATTTATTTTATTATTTTATAAAATTTTAATTATAAAATGACAAAATTACCCCTGGAATGTTACTGTTTACTATTTATTTAATATTAAATTATTTCCATGGGTGGGAGACCGGGTTTTTGAAAACTTGCGGGTGGGACTTTGTCCCGGCCTCAAACTATGGGTGGGAATTGTCCTTTGGCCCACTGAATAATTGACGGCATCATACTGAAAGGAAATTTAAATAAATAAATTGATCTGACAAATTCTTTTACCATATATTTATTGAACTAAATTGGATATTTTAATTTTAATGTAGGACACGAATAATTGAATAGATGAATTATAAAATGGAAGAATAACAAAGAGAGAAAGAGATGTTAGATTTAAGGACTATTTTCCGTACAGCTCCTCTAAAAAGTAAATTCATATGGATTAATTTTTAATATTTTAAATACTCATATGCTAATTAAAATTAATTATTAAATTTAATAATTAATTATTAAATTTTAATAATTAAAAAATAATTTTATTTTAATAAAAAAATTAAAAAATAATAAAATAAATTATCAAATGATATATATATATATATATTATTTATTACTTTTTTCAAACTTAAATATCCATTCGTTGACTATTTTTTATCTAGTTTTATTAACGTTTTTATAAAATAACTAATATACTTCTGTCAAAAAATAAAAAATTATAATAAAAATATAAAAAATATAAAAAATTAAAATTAGCGGCCATTGTGATCATCGATAATCAAATCAAAAGACTTGTTTCACATTGGGTGGAGATGACTAAATCAATCACCTCTTATTTTGGCAGAACTAACCAAATTTGCTTGTCTCGTGAGCAACTATGATTGAAAACAATTAATAAGACAAATGTCAACCATTTTTGACTATATTTACTAGTAGAGACAATTGATATAATTATTTTCATCAAACAGGATGAACCAAGAGGTAATGTTGGCAGTCATTAACATCGGTACCGATATTAATACCGAGGTCAATAGTAATAATTATTTTTATATTTTTAAATATTTAAATAAAATTTATTTTTTTAAATATTTATTAAAATAATATATATATTTTTTCATTATCAAAATTTAACTATTAATCGTTAAATATAACTATTTATTTTGATTATCAAATAAACTTTACGTTTTCGCCCTTAAGTAAGATCTTGGGTGGGAATTGTGGGGAGAGAGAGAGAGAACCAGCCCTTCCTTCACCACTGACACACGGCTCTATTAAACATACGGCATGTTCACGAATATAAGGAGCCATATGTTTTAGCGGGGCCAAATTAAAAGATGAAAATTAAAATAGTAAGAAATATGAAAAACTGACCACAAAATTTAAAACTTGAGGCACCGATTAAATTCTCTGTTTTAAAACAATGAAGAATTTAATCATTGGAGAAAAAAATAATTTTGAATTATATAGCATATAGTGGCTGTTTTATTGATGAACTCAGAAACAATCACAAGAGAGAAAAGAAAATTTCAAACTTGGATTATATCTGAGATTGAACAAAAAAAAAAAAGGAAACTGAAACTAAAATAGACTGATTTCCAGAAGTAGGAATCTAAACCTAAAATTTACAAAGTTAGATTTCATTTGAAACTTAGTTCGTAGATTCTAGGTAAGTTTTGGTTCCTATCCAAAATTTGTGCTCCATATATTGGGAATAAGACAACATTATTCACTCTTCCTCTTACAATGTGGGCACATATAGCCTTTTCATTCACATTATCAGTGATCCACAGTTACTACTGCCCCCCTATGAAAACAGTATAAGTATTGTTTTGGTTTTGGTTTTGGTTTTGGTTTTGGTTTTGAATTTAGTTTTGGTTCTAGTTCTTTAAGAGATGAAATCAGAAACTATTGGTTTCACAAAATTAGAACTGAAACCAATCTAAGGTAAACTGGTTTTGAATAGAAATCAAAATTGAAAGTTGGATAGTCGAAGATTCTAGCTTGATTTTTTTTATCACTCATAATATTAATTTAATTACAAAAACTTTTATTAGTATAAGTATAAATAAGAATATTAATAATATATAACGGCATGTTAGAGGGGATACTATATATTTTAAGAATATTAGAGGTGTTAATGAGAATTTTAAATGATTTTGTAAATTCAAAAAAGTTTGGGAGCATATGAAAATTTAAAAATTTCAATATATCCTATGGTGGTTTAAAAACTAACAATTATATTTTTGAAAAATTAAACAAACACAATAAAATCGGTATAAAAATATCATGTTACAAATTATTGGAGCTATAATTTTGATTTTAAAATATATGAGTATGAATATAATAATGTTTAAAACAAGATGGAAAAAATGTTCATTTGCACCTAATAATTTTAAAAATAACATTTATACCTCTAAATATATGATTCACAATTCAGTCTTTAAGGGTATTCTCGTAATATTTTTAAACTTCATAAATATAATATAGTTACACTAATATTATAATATTTAGATAAAATGATATATACATACACACACTCTCTCATTGACTGTAAAAGTTGTTGGTCGACTTTTGCAGACGAATAAGAAATTTGCTTTTTCAAATTTAAAGCGTGGGAATCATTACTTCATCACATATTAGGTGTAAAACAGTCATTTAACCTTTGTTGAATCTAAGATAACTATTTTTAAGATTAGTATAGATATTGTCCTTCACTGACATAGTAAACAGTTTAACTATGATTTAATCAATAATGTTAGATCTATTAATCACATTATAGATAATTAAATGTTATTTTACACATCATCATAGATCAACTCTGAGTGATATTGGTTACCATTTGCATCTTTATAACTTTGGTGATAAAGAAAATGTAATAATAATTTTAGGTGATGAAACATTCATCATGAGTGCAATTTTTCCTAAATAATCTAGGGAAAGCAGGAAATAAAAATAGAATAAAATATGTCTTGTTAAAATTTTTCCAACAAGGTATTGTGCTCCTTTAAGAACTTTATGTAGTTGTTTTTAGCTACAAATCATGGAAAATAGTGAAAAAAAAGGAAAAATTGGAAAAGAAATGAAACCATATCTCTGTAAAGTTTATTGAACAAATGATGTTGTTTGTTTAACAGTTTTTATAGGTATTTTATAAATTGTAACCTATCATTATTTTGCTAATGAAGTTGTCTTTCTAATCTTGATTTATGTGAGTTCAAAGAAGATTTGCGTTTGGTCTCTCCAACTTTTCCCTTTTTTCTTTCAGTAAAATAGTCTGTGAAAATTGACATAATGTAGGTGTGAAACTTTACTTTGACTAATGACTTACTCTTTCTAACTATCGACAGATTTATAATGTGTTACATGAAAATTATGCCACTAAATCAAAAAATAAATGATTTAATAACTGGACATAAGGATTTAACTTTCATGAATTATTAATGCATATAATTTTATCATCGAGAAATATGTAAGAAGAGAGTGACATCAAATAAGATAACGAAAATGATGTGAATTGATTGTATAATTGACCAAGTGATGATGTTTGTCAATAAATAAAGGAACAACAATAATGAACGAAAAATGTTTTTAAAATGGTTTGACTCACTATTTGTGAGTTTATGTTTACTGCTATATTATTAAGTATTTTGATTTGAGTAGATAAAGTAATTTTTACAAGTGATCTCTCAGAAGAGTTACTTGGATGTCTCTTTCTGAAAGCTTTTATTTTTTTTTTAACTTGTATATAATATTTCATTAATAGGATCAAAAATCAAGTCAACTGAGAAAATTACATACAAGATATGTCTTGGATCTTTTGCATTGAATCTAATTATCTAGAAGGAATTTGCTAATCAAGTTATGCTGATGAAATAAAAAATAATGATGCCATGATTGTTATCCCATTTGTGTTAAAGATAAGGATAAAAGGTGATTAAGTGTATGTCAAGTTTTTTTTGGCTAAATTAAAAGTATATACAACCAAAAAGCACTATACAACCTATGCTTGACCTATTAAAGAAGGCCAACAACATAATGCACAAAGGCAACCAACAAACAGAACCACAACCCAAGAGACATTCCTTGGGTTGTGATATCTCACTGTCATCACCATATCAGACTTCATCTCATCAGCAATTTTTTTTCTTTTTCTGAAAATTCTTTTAGATTTGAACAATTCTTTTCCTTTCATGATGATTATTTTTTCTTTGTTGATTTTTTTTTTCTTTGATAATTCTATTTCTTTGATGATAAATTTTACTAAATAAGCGATTCAAACTCAATCTTGAGCTAACTATTCTGGGCTCAAATTAATTTCGAGTTAGTTCTTGACTTAAACCAGTTAAGCTTGAATTCATCCCTGATTTTTGGAGTCTTTTACTTGAGTTCATCTATTCATTAAAAGTGTAAGTAATTTTAAAAATTTTTAAGTTATGTTTCAAAAGACTTATAGGATTTAATATAAACTTTTTTTACGACATATTGGAGAAGCTCAAATCTTAAGCTTTTCCTATAAACTCTTTTACATTTTTTTAACCAATCTCTAGTCATATAAGCTCCACTCCAATAAACCTTTTCAGAGAGCAGGCTTGCCACTTCCGAGGGGAAAACCCTATTGGAGAAACTGACTTTTAGGGCTAAATAAGCAACGCCAGGGCCCGAATTGAGGGCTTTGGCCTTTTTCAACATTTGAAATTGCTTCATGCTTTAAATGAATTGATTCGAATTTAAAATAATCAATTTGAAATTGAGTTTGATTGACAACAAATTGGCTAAAAAAGCTATTAAAAACTGTCTGAGAAGCAGAATGGTCATCAAAAAAAAAAAAAAAAAAAAGAGAATTATTAAAAAAAACTAAAAAAAAAAAGACACTGAAAAAACTGAATTTAATTGTGATTTTCTGACAATTTAATTAAGTCTAGCTGACTTGGCTTGATCTCATTAGCACTATCCTTACTCAAACTCAATTTATTTAAATTGAATATGAATCCAAACTTAAGCAGCTCATTTGGAATCCACACCTGTTCTTGCATTTACAAATAACAATAAAAATATGTCCGTGGATAAATAAAGAAATCTATATTGAGATGCATATAATAAATTGGTGTTATTTTCCAGACAAAGCATTATAAAATTCAAAGAACAAATATATGCATACAAATATATGTTATATATATAACATTTTTCTAAAACAAAAATGGATAATTAAATTCATATCCAGCAAGTTAGTAATCAACATATTATAATTCAAAACTTTTTCATACATGCTTGTATGTTTTCCGATTTTTATAAGCATCTTGCATTTTTGGGACCTCCATGGCACCGAAAACTCCACAAGTACTTTCATCACCATCATAACCACCATCATCATCGTCACTAGTTTGATCCATGGCCAGCAATTCTTCCTTGTATTTAATACTTTCGATTTTCATTTGCATCACTTTGCCAGGAGGATCGTTCCCTTTAAGGATGTTCACGACCTCCTTCATGTTTGGTCTCTTCTCGGGCTCATTCTGCACGCACAGGGCGGCAACATTAATGGCTTGTTTCAATTGATTTTCATCGAAGTTCCCTCGGAGTTTTGGGTCAACTAGATCCTTGAATTTGCCTTTCAGAATGAGGGGCTCCGCCCATTCGCTTATGGTTCTTTTGACTCCTCCTGGGAGCTTTTCGATTGGCTTTCTTCCCGTCAGGATTTCTAGCAGAAGAATTCCAAAGCTGTAAACATCGCAACTCTCGGAAACTTTGCCCCACATGGCGTATTCTGGAGCTAGGTAGCCTAGAGTGCCCTTCACCCTGGTGGTCATGTGGCTGACACCTTCAGGAATTAGCTTTGCAAATCCGAAATCCGCAACCAATGGCTCAAAATCCGAATCCAGGAGAACGTTGCTGGCTTTTATATCCCTGTGAATGATATGGGGAGTCACCTCATGGTGTAAATACCTGATCAGAAAAAGAACAATGAAAAATGATTAAAAGCCATTTTTGTTTAATCTAGAATTATATTTTACTGAATTTTGAGTGAAATCAATTCAATGAGCTTGGCGTGTGTAATGAATCTCACAGGAGGCCTTCGGCTGAGCCAATCACAATCTTCATTCTCCTTTTCCAATCTAATTGCACCTCGTTGGCGAATTGGCCATGGAGATGAGAGAGCAAGCTCAGATGAGGCATGTAATCGTAAACTATGAGGCGTTGATCAGTCCCAGCACAGTACCCTCTTAGACCCAACAAATTCCTGTGCCTAACCCTCCCAAGAACTTCAACTTCCACAGCAAATTCCATCTCGGCTTTTGAATTCACAGCTTTCAATTTCTTCACTGCTATCTACATTAAAAAACAGTACAATTCTACTTTCATATTATATTCATTATAGATCTATGCTTCACATTCTTACTCATAATTAAAAGCTGGGTCTCCCGCTAACAAGGACTCTAAGAGGATTAATTTAATCAGTCAATAAGATACATGGAACCCTACTATACTTGGAGATGTTCTGAAATTTATTCCAAATCTATTATGAGTTTATTGATTAATTACCTGAAGGCCATCAGAAGTTTTGCCCCAATAGACACTGCCAAAACCGCCTTCTCCAAGCTTGTTATCTTCACTAAAGCCTTTGGTAGCAGTATGCAGCTCCTTGTAAGAAAAAATCCTCCATGTTGCATTATTAGCTGCAGTGACTGTATTTATCCTGCAACATGTATACACCAGTTGAAGACGTACGGACCAAATTTAGTTACAATTATAACATGAAAAGTACTGAATCAATATTTAGGTTTAGCTTTGTATAGATACCCTTCGTCAACCTTCTCTGAGCCACAACAACTCAAGGTTGATCCCATAGCTTTTCCCTACGGGACGGTTTCAAAACGCCCCATTCAGGTTTTCTGAAGGAGTTTTCTTCTTTTAAACTACAGAGATGGCGTTCTGGCCATTTCATACGTAATCCCAAGCCGCCCTTGGCCGGCTTTGGGTATCGTGGAATCTTTACCAGGATTAAACTACGGGAAAATGTTGAAAATATTAATAAATATATATATTTTTAATTACATTAAAATTGGATATTATTATTAGAATTATGTGGTTTTCTTAATAAAAATCAACTTAGGAACTCCATTAAGGCATCTTTTGAGACCGTCTGGCATCTTTGTATAAACATTAGATGGTCCGTCACATCTAAGATGTAATCTTACAACTCCAGGCATGTTCTTTTTCTTTTTCTTTTAGTTTTCAAGTTAATCCAATCCCGCTGTATTAGTAATTCTTATGTAAATAATTATAATTTTATCCATTATACATATTTATGTTAAGGATTTCAGTATTAACATAATGATGGATCATATTAGATTTTCGATAATGGCATCCGCGATGGAGGCTTCAAATAATTTTGAACTCATATTGCCCTTAATATTAGTTTTCAACTAGTTAACGCCAACAGTTTATTTCCCACCCAAAATTGATGAAATGACACAGCCACCATCTAAGTTTCAAAAAACGAGATTCCCACCTATTATCTATTTTCGCTAGTCAATTTTGTTAGGTCAAAAGGTAGGAAGTTCACTTTGCATAGATCTTTCTATTTTATCTTTTTCCTCTTATTTTTTTTTAATTTTTCTTTTCAAAAGTAGGGGCTGAAACCTCTAAGGATAAAGAATTAGAATAGGTGACAAGTCACTTAACAAGTAAAATTTTGAACCTTAACATACATAATCTTTAACCTTGAATTCATAATCTAATTGTCTTATTTTTCTTTAATTTAACTCTTAAATCTTTTCTGTAATTTCTTATCTTAATTTTCTTGAGGCTTATCTTAATTTCTTTTCTTAATTAACTTAATTTCTTATTATCTTGGTCATGTATACTATAACATAAATGACATGCTAAAATCATGTTGAAAGCTATGTCTTAGTTTGAAGGCTTGTTTTTTTATAAAAACTTGTTTGAAATCTTTATCATAAAACTTACTATAATCAATACGATGATTATCATAGAACTTGCTTGTCGTAGTTGATCATAAGGATCATTATAAAAACTCATAAAAACTTCATAAAAGTTGTTATATTGATCAGATTAATGAATATAGGAATTTGACATCCTAGCATTTAAAGTTTAAAAGCTAATGCACATACTAGCACACAATATTTTTACATACAAAGCACTCTTTTCTAGCGAAAGCAATGTCTTATACTGATGGATGTTGGCCTTATTTTTAGTGAGAGTGCGAACCCACAGGTGTCTTCTCATATCTACCCCTAAAAAATGTCTTAGATATCGTATTTTCTAATTTCATAAAACATAAAGAAGTCATGTACAACAATTTTTTTTCTTTATGTTTAAGTCGTTTGCTTATTTTGCAGCATCCCAAGTTAGAAAAGCCCTTAGGGATAGAGTTTTGGGGTTAGAAATAGAATTCAGGAATAGTTTGGGAATCTAGAAGAGTTCAGGGGTGAGATAGTAGTTTTCCAAAGCTGTATGGCCTTCGTATGATTCCTTTAGGGAGGTTTCAATCATGCAAAGCGCGGAAAGTGGATTAAATCCATTTTCCCTTGGTGCACTCCCATGCATCATCCCTGCACGCCTGTGTAGGTAGGTAGAAAAGGAGAGAGACGAGAGTTTAATGCATTTCTCACCCATTTTCAGCCAAATCTCTTTTCTGTTCAGCAATTCCCAACCCTAGGCGCGAGATCCAGCTTCTAGTGGCTCCCAATCCACCAAGAGATCAGAGAGAATAGCTTGAGTTAGAAATCTCCAGCAGCCATGTCAAGAGATAAGTGTTTCTTACTTCTTCAGCGCATTCCCAGTTTGTTTGATGACTGATTGATGATGTTTGGAAATGTGTGTTTGCATTTCCAGCTTGTTTGGTTGATTTTATGTGCTGAATATGAAGATTGAGATGTTTATTTTCCACCCATGAGCATGCTTGTTGTTTGAGTGTGTGTGTTGTGAGAGAAAGCTTGGCTTTCCATGGTGGATTCAGTAGTATTGGATGGATGATAAAATTGAAGTGATTTATTAGCTTATTGAAGTGCCATTTATGCATGTTTGAGTTTAATTTCAGTTTGGATGCGGATTTGGTTGGTTTCCTACATTTTCCAGGAAGGTCTGCTGCTGCAAACCCAGGTGCACGCTCGTGTGTCCGCAGACGCATGCCCGTGTGCCTATGTTCTTGCGAGCGCACGCCCGTGTGCACGAAGGGCACACGGCCTGGAATGCAGAGCACACGATCGTGTGTCCTGAGGGACACGGCCGTGTGTCCACTTTATGCATGAAATGACCAGTTTTCTCCCGAGGCTTGCACAGCCAGGCACACGACCAGGGCACGGTCCCGTGTGTCTGGGCACACGCCCGTGTGCCTGTGCTCAGCACGACCGTGTGTCTCTTGTGCACGGCCGTGTGTCAGCTTATTTCTTCAGAAAAGGTAGAAAATGACTTATAAAGACTTGGTAATCCATCCAGAAGGCTAATAATCATCAGATAATCCTGAATTCAAATAAGAAATGTAGCATATGCATACATAACATAACATATAGCCTGAAAGAGGATCCAGGGATTCGAATTTAATAGTTTCAGTATTCAGAACTCAATGTATGGGTTATCGTTTTGGGTAAACTTGAGGGGGCATCTGTGGGACCCAGCTTTTTGACACCAGTCAGAATGCTCAGCACAGTTTTCAGCTTTCTAGCCTGTAGCTAGAATGTTCAGCCCACTTGGCCAGGATGCCAAATCCCTGTGTTCATCAGCCTGATCAGCACAGCAGGTACCTTCGGGTACATATAGAGATTCGCATGCATGCATATTCAGATTTCAGATACCATGTCATGACATTTATTTCAGAATTTGATTAATAATAAGCAACGACTAATCCAGTAATCAGTTTCAGCGCCAGCAAGCGTTTAGATGTATGAGTAGGGCCGAGTCCAGGTATGTATGCCCTTGTTTGTTGCTTGCTTGAGTCGAGGGAAGTAAGGAATGCTTACTGGGTGATTTTTATCACTCATCCTTTTCCTTCTTCCTTCCTTTTCAGGTTTTGTTGCTGCTGGTAAGGAGCTGGTGGACTGAGGCTTGCGAGAGGGAACTCCACACACAGTTTCAGTTGTATTTCTTTTCAGTTTTGGACCTATGAGGTCTTGTACATTAATGTATATGTATCCAGATGTACAGAACAGTTGTATAAATATGTTTATATGTAAGGAAAGCCAGTTTGGGCTCATTGTACATTTTAGTTTCAGTTTCAGCTTCTGCTTGCAATGTAATCAGTAGCAGTAGGTTTTATTTTCGTAGGATTCCCGTTGCGGGTACCTAAATTTCCAGTTTAATTAATAAAAGAACAGTATCTTTTAGCAGCAGGGGTACTCGTGGCGGCGGGTCCTACATATTTAGCATGTCATGTCATGCAAATGCTCAATGCATCTTGTCATTTACTACTTTCATCTAAATTAAATTTTACAATTTAATTTTAATTAAATTTTACAATTTAATTTTAATTAAATTTTACAATTTAATTTTAATTAAATTTTACAATTTAATTTTAATTAAATTTTACAATTTAATTTTAATTAAATTTTCTGCATAGTTTGCTATGCATGATGTGCACTATAGAATCGCACAGTCACGACCTTAAATTCCATGTATATGTGGAATTGACAGGTCTCACAATCATGTCTCACCAATACATGGTAGTAACACTAGGCAACAAAATGACACCATAATACTTCTCTTTGTGCCCATGCATACACAATATGCACATTCATGATGCTACAGAACAAGCATGCATGACCATGATGTTGCTTAAGCACATGGTCGTGTGTCGTGATTTGCTCTAGCAACATTCAACCAAACAAGCTTTGATCTCAACCATTTCCCAACCAAATTGCATCAAATCACTTCCATAATATTCATAACTCAACATATATTCATAATCATCATCAAATCAAGCTAAATTATGTATAAAACACATCTAAAATCATTCTTTACAATATTAATCATTATTTTCATATCATCAATTTCATCATAGATATGTCATACAACTACTAAATCAAGCTACTAAAAGCCTAGATTTACAATCAAATCCAACTTATAAAACATAATTACATGTTATAATAGCAAGATCAAGCTTCGATCATGCTCATATCTTCATCATTTCTCATGCCTACATTCTTCATATCATTAAGCTCAATTTAACATATAATATAACATAATCAAGCTCGAATTCATGCGATCTTATTGGGTTTAATCATTAAACCTCATTATAGATCAAGATGCTTTATTAATCAAGAGCAAAATAGAATTCTACATATCTTCAAACTTATTAATGCTTTCTCTCTCTAACTCGATCTTCGATAAAACTCCAGCTAAATTAGTTCTCACAATGTGCTCTCAACTTTATGCTCTGCTTTTTCTAGAATCATCTAAATTTTAAAGAATTAGAAATAATGAAATTTTAAATCTAAAGCTACTTTATATAAGGGTAACAAACATAACATGCATGGTCATGCATACAAACATGCACGGTCATGCATGACAAAAAATCTAAAATATGTGTGTCTTCCATGTTGTACATGTAACAACCTTTCATAATGATATGTGTATGACCTAAAAAATTCTAAAATAACCATTTTATCCTTTATAATAGTTTAATTAATTTTAAAGCATAAACATAATTTGAATACCATTTCTTACCAATTTTATCCTTACTAAAATTTGGGCCATTATAATTCTCTCCTTCTTCTAAAAAATTTCGTCCTCGAAATTTATCTAAACAATTATATAAATCTTTGTTTGAACTTAGAGTGAACTTCCCAAGTAGTCTCTTTATGTTTTTTATTCTTCCACAAAATCTTAACTAAAAATATCTCCTTATTTCTTAATGACTTAGCTCATCTATATGAAATCATCACCAACTACTCTTAATAACTCAAATCATTTGCTAGCTCAATATTCTACACCTTTAACACATGAGAAAAGTCACCTACATATTTTCTCAACAAGATACAAAAAAGACATTATGAATCCAATCCATACTAGTGAGCGATGCCATTCCGTAAGCCATATTACCAACTCTTTCCAATATCTTATATGAACCAAAATAACATGGATCTAATTTACCTTTTTAGCCAAACCTTACTATCCTAGAGTAACTTTTAAATATACTCTATCACCATTCTAAAATTCCATATCTTTAAGTCTCTTATTTACATAACTTTTCTAACGATCATAGATCTACATCATATGTTATCTAATTAATTGTACCCGATCAAACATCTTCTAAGTTGTCTCAAACCCTAAATGCTGATCCAAAGAATCTCTCTTACCAATCTCATCCTAATGAAAAGGTAACCTATATTTCTTCCAATACAAAGCTTTACATGAAGTCATCTGAATAGTCAATTGATAACTATTATTATAAGCAAACTCCATTAAAAGTAACAACTCTACTGTAGCATCCCAGGTTAGAAAAGCCCTTAGGGATAGAGTTTTGGGGTTAGAAATAGAATTCAGGAATAGTTTGGGAGTCTATAAGAGTTCAGGGGTGAGATAGTAGTTTTTCAGAGCTGTGTGGCCTTTGTATGATTCCTTTCGGGAGGTTTCAATCATGCGAAGCGCGGGAAATGGATTATGTCCATTTTCCCTTGGTGCACTCCCGTGCAGGTGGGTAGAAAAGGTGAGAGATGGGAGTTAATTGCATTTCTCACCCGTTTCAGCCAAGTTTTCCTCTTTGTTTCAGTAAGTCCCAGCCCTAGACGCGAGATTCAACTTCCAGCGGCTCCCATTCCAGCTAGAGATCAGAGAGATTAGCTTGAGTTTAAGTTCCCAACAGCCATGTCAAGAGGTAAGCGTTTCTTACTTCTTCAGCGCATTCCCAGCTTGCTTAATGCATGTTTGATGATGTTTGGAATGTGTGTTTGTATTTCCAGCTTGTTTGGTTGCTTATATGTGATGAAAATGATGATTTGGATGTTTATTTTCCACCCAGAAAACATGCATGCTCATTTGTGTGTGTGTTGTGTGAGAAAGCTTGAGTTTTAATGGTGGATTCAGTAGAAACGGATGGATGGTGAAATTGATGATGGTTATGTGATTACAGAAGTGTCATTTATGCATGTTTCAGTTTAATTTTAGATTAGATGTGAGTACGTTGGGTTTCCGGCATTTCCAGGTGTGGTCTACTGCTGCAAAACCAGGTGCACGACCGTGTGTCCGCAGACTCACGCCCGTGTGCTTGTGTTCTTACGAGCGCACGCCCGTGTGCGCGATGAGCACACGACCTGGAATGCTGGGCATACGATAGTGTGTCCTGAGGGACACGACCGTGTGTCCCTGCTTTATGTGAAATGACCATATTTTCCAGAAGCTTGCACGCCCAGCAGCACGACCAGCGCACTGTCCCGTGTGCCCTTGCCTTGCACGGTCGTGTATGCTGCGTGCATGACCGTGTGCTTTCCTTGCACGGTAGTGTGTCAGCCAGTATTTCCCAGAATTTCAGAATTTGACTTAATTAAGGTTTGGTAATCCATCCAAAGGCTATTAATCGTCAGATAAGTCAAAATTCAGCTAAGAACAGATGCATATGCACTCATAGCAAAGCCTATAGTCTGAAAGAGGATCCAGGGATCTGAATTCAGTAGATTTCAACATTCAAAACCCAATGTATGAGTTACAGTTTTGGGTGAACTCGAGGAGGCATCTGCAGGACCCAGCTTTCTGACACCAGTCAGATTGTCCAGCATTTTCATTCAGCTTTCTAGCTTGTAGCTAGAATGTTCAGCCCACTTGGCCAGGATGTCGAATCCCTGTGTTCATCAGCCTGATCAGCACAGCAGGTACCTTTGGGTACATTTAGAGATTCGCATGCATGCATATTCAGATTCCAGTTTCCATGTCATGACATTCATTTCAGTAATTAATTGATAATGAGAAACAGCAAATCCAGTAATCAGATTCAGCGCCCGCAAGCGATTAGATGCATGTATAGGGCCGACCAGGTATGTATGCCCTTGTTTGTTGTTTGCTTGGGTCAAGGGAAGTAAGGAATGTTTACTGGGTGATCTTTATCACTCATCCCTTTCCTTCTTCCTTCCTTTTCAGGTCAGTTTGCTGCTGGTGAGGAGCGGGTGGACTGAGGCTTGCGAGAGGAGACCCCACACATACCTTCAAGTTTTATTTTCTTTTAGTTTAGGACCTGTGAGGTCTTGTATGTATTTTGTATATTCCAGATGTAAAAACAAATGTACAAAACAGTTATATGTATATGAAAAGCCAGTTTTGGGCTCATTGTATATTTCATTTTCAGTTCAACTTCCGCTTGTGATGTAAACTAGTTCAACAGGTTTCTTTTCCGTAGGATTTCCGTCTCGGGTACCCGATTTCCAGTTTAATAAATAAAAAAAAAACAGTGATTCTCAGCAGCAGGGTTACTCGGGGCGACGGGTCCTACATCTACCTAGCTAGTCTTATAATCCATATAAAAAGCCCTTAACATATCTTCCAAAACTTGATAGTATTTTTTACCTAACTATTTGTTTACAATCAATAAGTTATACTGATGTTGGTATCCTACGATTACCAAATAGACACCCACGTAATGAAATTTTAAACTTGTCACAAAGTCTGGAAATTTCAAAGTCAAATCAATTATATCAAAATGTAAATAAATAAATAAAACTAAAACCAACGTAAGGTGTTTTTAGAAATTGTACCTATGATTTACCCTTTTAAAATTTCTTACTCCTAGTAGTGCCATTATTCACTTATCTGCTATTTAACAAACTCTTGACATGAGTAGTATCCATATGAAGTAGCTAAATAAGATCCATATATTTCTCAGATGCTAGTTTGATCGATATATGGATGTGTATATATTTAGGCATGGTGTATGTATGACAAGTGTTTAAGAGGGATTTGTAATCTCTCAATAATATAAAACCTCGCAGATGAATGAGCACATGCCAAATCAAATCACGCCTATATTTATAGCAATACATGTATGATCATGACATTGACAAACATAACTATATTGCCTTTTTGTATGATCATACATGTAACATGTATGGTCATGCATCGTATGGATAGTTGGTGCACTAAGTACCACCCATGCATTGCCCAAGCAATAATGCACATAATACAAAACACTATTGCCTATGTTTTTACTATTGTAATCACAATCATGTAGGATATACCACGGTATGGTCATATGTTAACAGGACTTTATTTGGTTTTCTTTAAACAAATATTCCATCTAAATAAATAGATTTTGTTAACCATTAAGATGTATGACTGTGTATGTACAACATGTATGATTATGTGTCAGGGTGAATATCTAGTCATAACTTCTCAACCTAATCTAAATTGAATTGATATGTCACACATGATAACACCCAAATATAATTACCAAGACAATAATCCTCTATCTCCTGAGCTATTGACCCTTGTATGTGTGTGACCTATAAGCTTTCTATTAACTCTATAACACCTATATCCAAACTAGATTCAAACATAGATCAAAAGCAACCTTTAGCAAAACATCATAACCACTTAAATAGTAGTGTTAACAAACATCTTTGAGCTTGATCAACTTAACAATTAACATACAATATGATCCATTTGTCATAATGTTTTAAAAGCCTAGGACATAAATGTGTATCTATATCAAAAAGTCCTCTTATATATAAATGTCCAAACTTGGAAATATTGGATATGACACCAATTAATCTAGCTATAGCCATAGACTTAATAGTTTTAGACATACTCAACAAAGACACAACTCTCATGTTCGAGAATGACAAATCCTATATTGATTTATTATAGCCTTTATACTAATTATAATAAGATTAATCACTCACCTTTTATAACACCCTATTTATGGTAATACATTTGATGACATCAAATGACATCACTTCTAGTACAAAATAGTCTGATAGACCTTAAGTGGAAGGATCATATACACTCATTAAGTCATGAGGATTGATTTATTAACATAATAGAACACCCTCTATATAAGATCCTCATCATTCAATTAGTTTAGTGAATATAATCATCAAATTATATATCTTTATAGGCCACAAGCAATAAACCTCAATGCATGTAAAATGCCACCATCTTTTAATAAGACCACATATACTGTGATCATCCCTACACCATCATTAGTGTCTTCAAGGTTTTATGGCAATGTTAAGATTATAGACTAGTTTTAGTATAGCTACTACTATGCATATATGAAAAACATGCTCAATTGTTTGATTCCATCATCATGATTCTATTATACTAAGGGCATACCATATATATATATATATACACCAATATCAAGATGATTAAAATGCCTTATTACATTAATAATTATAATGTACTTACAAATCATAGAAAAGTCTAAGTAAATACAAAAATACAATAATAGATACGCGGCTATAAGGTATAAACCCTTATAACTGAGACTTAACTTAGTACTCAAAGATCTATGCAAGCTCTTCTATAAAGTAAACATCAACCTCAAATCACAATATAAAACAATAGTCTTAAAAATACCATGAAATCTAACAAATCAAACTCTTAGCCATAAACTTTGCTATATCTTGTTTCATGCTAGACCACCAAAACTCTCACTTAAGATCTTGATACATTTTAACACTCTTTGAATAAGTTAAATACATTGCACTATAAGCCTCTAATAGAATCCTTTTTCTCAAACCTTCATCCTCTAGAATATAAACTTTATTTCTATATCTCATAATTCCATTTTTTGAGACCACTTATCAAATAACTACTTAACCTAAATATAATCTAATAAAGTAGACCTAACCTTTAACCTCAAGAACTCTGTTGTAACAATCTCAATATACTATTTACAAATCTAATGTTAAAGCTTTTTTTTTTTTAAAGAAACCCTAGATGAAACTATTTTTTTAGTCAAAGCATTGGCCAATACATTAGTTTTAGCCAAATGATATTTAGTCTCATACTCTTTAATTAACTCTAACCATTTGCGATGCCTCATATTATGATTTGTATTCAAATCTTAGACCCAATATAAGTTTAGAGGAAATTTTATCAAGTACCACCTTAGTTCCTTCATTTGTCAATAGGTATTAAGAAGGACTTGAGCAAATGTGTGGTAAAACGTACCATAGCCCTTTATTGGCAAGGTGCAACTTTTGTGATTTAAGAAGCAAAGGTGAAAAATGTGTCTATTTTAACATTTAGTGTTGGCATTTACTTAATGTAACCAACTAGACAAACAAAATGGTAAGACATTGACAATGATGTTTGGCTGTTATTGTAAATAGGTAAGTGGCACATACAGTTAGGTAGCTTGTAGGCTTTTTATTAGTAAAGATATTGAGTCATTTTTTCTTAACTAGTTATGGTCATTCAAGCCTTTCAAAACACTTTCAAATTATCCAAGTTATTCAAAGAATGATCAAACATGATCTTTTAAGACAAGATTTAGTCCATACAAGTAATTCTACCATGAATGATTTCCATGCAAACGACACAAATAAAAAAAAAAGGAGTAAATTTAAACCACACATTCAGATGAAGGTCATGTATTCTTACCATCTTAAATGGTAGCCAAAGAGCCCAAATTTATTAAGTGACTTTAAAAAGCTAAATAGAAAAATAATAATAATAGTCAAATTGAGTGAAAAGAAAAAATCTATAATAGAACTAAGAAAGACAAGGCAAGGCAATTTTTTTACCTTGCATGGCACTATGACATGACAATGTAGCACCTAGCTTTTGCGTAAAAAGGTTTTTCATGGTTTTACAACAACCAAAAGCTCACCATAACATTGACCACTTGATTCCATGTTTCTTCCATGTATTTCCATAACTTTAAGCAAGCTATCTTGGTCTAAAACTCCAACGTATTTCAAAGCCTTCATGTCCAAATTGTCCCATTAAAATCATTTGATACAAATATCTTCCCTTCAGTGGCAATTAATCCAATTGGAGATCAAGCAAAAAGGCTTCTAAGAGTAAGAAGACTTAAAAGAAGATAAAAAAGCATTGCATGGAAGAATAATTTCCTTATATATATATATATATATATATAATTTTAATTATGAGTTGTAATAGTTTAGGATAGCTAAGTCGTTAATCTTTTAGTCATTTCTTTTTATATTTTATTCAAACAAGTGTAATATAATTTACATTGAACAAGTTTAGTTATTTTGTAACCATAGTTGTACCTTACGAATATAAATGCAACTTTTTATTGTAAAAAAGCTTTTAATCAATATATGTTACTTTAGAAAGCTTTCACTTTTCTTTGACTTCTTAGGGTTTGTGAGCTCTTATGAACTTTGTTTATCATTTATCCAATCTTTTACAAGAAGAAGGTTGATGGTGGAAGATTTAAGTTTGGTGAAACTTGAAACAAGCAGGTGATTCTTCCTTATGCTTGGATTAAGACTTCTTTATGTTTGGATCACCCTTAAATTGGCAGAGTTTCTATTTTAGGTTTAAGGTTTATTTTTCTTGTGATTTACTTTTAAGTAAGTGTTCTTTATTTGATTTGTGATTTGATCCCTAAACTCTTACCTTTCTTGGTGTTGATTATATGATCATTTGTGGTTGGATTTGGACTCTTACAAGTTGAAATGGTAACTTGTTAGAGTTGAATATATCTTAAGTTTAGGTTGAAATTTGCGTGAATTTGACATGATTTTGGGTAATATTCTAGGTTGATTTTAGGGTCAGTTTTGGGCATGTTCAAGCTAGTTATATGTTGGAATTGAAGTTCTAATATATACCATATTAAGCTTTTTCTGAGAAAAGAATACCTCAAACTCTGATGATCTGAATATATGCTTCACTTAACCTCATATAAATAAGGCCTCTAAATTTTCAATACAAAAATAATAGTTGTTAACTCTAAATCATGAGTAGGATACCTCAACTTAAACTTTTTTAACTACCTAGAAGCATAAGTTATCATTTTACCCTATTGTATCAATATAGCCTTAATACCATGATGAGAAGCATCGACATGGATATCATACTCTAAACCCACCTCAAATAATTATAAGAGTGAGCATTATTCAACCACTCTTTTAACTTCTGAAAACTAGTCCCATACTCAACAGACTCACTGAATGGAACCTTTTTCCTTGAAAATGTTATAAGTAACCTAGTTAGCTTAGAAAACCATATGAAAAACCTCTAATAGCTAAATCTAGAAAACTCTCTAACCACTATCACATTATCAATATTAGGAATTTGCGCATCTCGACAAATAATATTAACCAAAAATCCAATAAAACCCTTGCTAAACATTTTCTAGCCTTAACATAAGAAATCATCATACTCTAAATCTTACCTTCACCAAAGACAAACTTATCACCATTATTCAAATGGAACCAAAATCTTTTTTTTTTTTTTTTATAGTCAATCTTAATACCATATTTATTCAAAAAATTCATTCTTAGAATTATATCAAAATCAGGCATCTCTATAATAGTCAAATCAACCTCTAACATCCTACCCTAAATGACCAATGACTACCTCAATAACATTTGATCACTTACTATAGTATCACTATCTAACAACTCAATACAAATTTTATGAGCCATTATTATAGGATTCAAACTTAATCTATCTATACATTTAATAACAAGATAATATCTAACACTAGAATCAATTAAAACAAATAAAGAAGAGTCATAGAGAGTCAACTGACTCATGACCACCGATGGATTAGCCTCAACCTACTCTTGCAACAATGCAAACACTCTAGCAATACCTATTTCCTTAGTATTCCTAGCACTAAATCTAAAAGGACAATTTGTTACTTGATAACCTAGTTATCTATACTCAAAATATATATTATAACCCATTAAACATTCACCAAGATTCCTTTTATAACATTTAACACATGCAAAAAAACTCTACTCAAGCTTTTTTATGACCTTTAAAGTTTTTTTCTCCTGAACTAATCTCTTATTTTTATCTTTATTCTTTAAAAACATCTTTATCCTTTTGAAACATACATTTAACCTCAAAGCTCTCTCTAAAGTCTTACTATACCTCTAAGGCAAACAAACACCAATCATCCTATCCCTCATAATAGTTAGATACAACTTATGCATAAATTTTTACACATTACCTTCCTCTGAATTAGCTAAATCAAGGGCATACCTCACTAATGAATTAAACCTTGTAGCATACTTCTTATTATAACTATTCCCTTAAGTTAAATCAATAAAATCTTAGACTCACGCAAAAGTTAGATTAGCACTCCTAAACTCAACATTAAACATCCTTTAAAACTTATACCAACTCACACTTGATACATCTACAAACATCTTAGCTAAATTTCACCAAATTCTAGCATCACCCCTAAGCAAATACGCAACATACTAAACTTTCTCTCCATCATTCATCTCGAAAAAAAACCTATAACACTTTCCACAAAGTTCATCCACTCTTTGACCACTACTAGATCCATTTAACCATTAAATTTCTATGGCTGATGAATTCTAGATAAACTATAAATTTGATGTAGCCTATCATGAACATGAACTGAATATGAAAATTTGGTAATACTCTTCTCATAGCTCAACCTCAACATCCTATCAACTGATTTTTGCCTATCAAAGCCTCTCTAATCATCTCCCTCATATTAATAACACTTAAAGTACTCTATATTATAAAGGATTCTTTTCTTGCATCAAATGTAGCACTCTTAGCCATATCCTCTCTCGACTAGGATACATTAGGATGCAAATACATATATCATCTCATCTAAAATTTTTATTAAAACCATTTAATTGAAATTAAATTTTTACTAAATTAAAATTTATACTTACAATAAGTGAGCAACAATGAGCATTGTTTATCAGGGAACTCATAAACAAAATTACAATTTTTGAAAGCAATGCATGTTAAAACAATTTGACATAAAAACTCTTCAAAATTGTTTTAAAATAATTTTCCCAAAATTTTGCTCTAATACTAACTAAATGTAACATATATGTATATGTGGAAGCTAGTACCATAACTTTTATAAAACCATAAATTACTACGCTAACACATATTAGGGTAAGTGCCTTTAAGCCAATCAAATCTTTGTACATTTGTAATTATTTGATATAAATAAAAGGTTTCTCTTGTTTATTCATTTATATATATGGTTTATGAATGTGATTGTATAAACAATATGTCTATAAAGTGGTAAAATAGAGTTAATAAATAGATGAATCGATTATGTTTTCTTATGTACTCATTAAGGAAGTTGTTCCAAAAACCATCTGTAGGTCTGACATCACCTAAATTCAAACCACAAGTAAGGGATATAAGACTATCATACTGTTGAATAAGTCCACCAAAAGACGGTGATAGTTTGCATATGTCAAAGTTTTTGCTCGTAACTTAGTGTAACATATGTGCGTATATTATGTAGTAAGCATGTTCACTGGACTAGCCTAATAAGAAGGTTTTATATAAAGAGTGCTCTTCATATTTATGAAACATCTTTTTAATCTGATAGATACATGTGGTCCTTTAACTTAAAGGACACCAAACTCCTCTGTTCAAGGATTAATGTTATTTGACACCATCTAACATGTTATTATAATAAGGGTTATTATATGAGTAATGATTAGTTGTATTGAGAGATATGTGTTAATATGATCTTGATTTGAGTAGGATTCTATGTTTGATATAGTTCATTAATTTAGACATATCTAAAGTTCAATAACTTGGTTTGGTATGATGTTTAGCTTAATGGAAAGCTGAGATAAATATCTACAATTATCATGAAAAATCCAAGCCCAGAATCAATAGTCTAAAGGTTCAAAATTCTAGTTTATGCATAACTAAACTAGTCACAATTTTTTGCCCATATCTTTATCTTCAAAATTTTGAAAGTGATTCAAAAGCCTAGATTCATCTACATATTCAAGGCTACAAGTCTTATGAATTGACCAAGACCTATTTGGGCTTATAACACTGTTGAAGCTAGCATTGAAGTTATAAAAAAAAAGCTAAAGTTTAGTTGAGTTTAATTTTAATTTTATTTATTTTTAATTGGGCTAAGCCTTTAACTAAATAAGCACAATCTATTTATTAGTGTAATTTTTATTATTTTAGATTTTGTCTTTTTTGGTTTTAAGTTGTTATCTTAGATTGTTTTAAGTTCCTATTTTTGTAAGATTAATCTTGTAATTTCCAATTCAAATTATGACTATTATGATCTTCTTTGATTTGGTTAGGAAGTGCTATGGCTTAGTTTGCTATTTCAAACATTAAGCTTATAATTAAAAAAAAAATTCAATGAATAAATAATTAGAGAGAAAATTCCATTTGGTTCTTTAAACCACCATATGTTCTTATCAAAATCATTGTTTGTAACTAATAATATTTATTTGACTTATCAATCTATCCTTAGATAGTAGATTGTAATATCTTTCTTCCATGTAATTCTACATTCATCTCTTTCTTATGAGTATTGGGTTTAGGTTTGTATAGGTGTTTGTCTAAAATCAGAATTTAACTTGAACTTTGCTTAGAAAGAGTAAGTTGAGGTTCATACTAGTCAAGCTCCTAGAGTAGGTCATCTAGTGGGTTTATGCCATGTCATATTAAAGGTTGGCTCCACTAGGTTTTGTTCAATTTAATTCTACCTATTCTTTAGTTTTACGATTTTAAGTTATCTTCTAGTCTTAAGGTTTTGAGTCTTGTATACTTGTATGTTTTTCCATTTTGTGTTTATGTGAGTCATAAAAAGAAAAAAGAAAAAAAAAGCAGTTTGCTAGGAAAATCTGCTTGTTTTCTTTTATTCACATATTTGAGGACAAATCTTCTTGAAGAAATAGAGAATGATACGATCCTGATTGGAGTAAAATTCCATGTTTAACGTAGTTCATTAATTTGGACATATCTAGAGTTTTATACCTTAGTTTAGGATGATATTTTGTTTAATGGAAAACTTAGATAAGATCTACAATTATCATGATGAGATTCATCCCCAAATTAGTTATCTAGAGATTTGAAATTATAAGAGAAGTTCAAGCAGAATTCTAGTTCATGTATAATTAAACTAGTCATGGTTTTTTACCCATCTACACATTTAGGGATGCAAATGATAAACCAAAGTGAGTGATTCAAAAGCCTAGATTCATCTACACATTTACAGTTACAAATCTCATGAAGTAACCAAGACCTATTTAAGCCTATAACATGGATGAAACTAGCATTGAAGTTATAGTAGTAAACTTATGTGGTGACCCCTGTCATAGGCCACTGTAGACTGTTATTTATAATAACAATAATATAATTATAATATTGCCTATAGCGAGAATCTCCACAATAAAAGCTGCTACTGAATAAAAACTTGCATGCAAAAACTATAAATATGATTTACTATTAACAATAATAAGAAGAAGTTGATTATGCATTTAAAATCCCAAGGTTTTTCATGTATAAAATATGCTACTCATACAGTGTATACTATTAGTATAACACATACATATACATGATCAAAACTATACAAAAGCATGTGAGCCATGAACATGTTATCTACTGTCAAGCCATATTCCCAACATTTGATAGTCTTCTCACTCCTACCTAGCCATTGACAATCACTGACCTGTAAGAAGGAAATAAGAAATGAGGGGTGAGTGATAAAATCACTCAACAAGTGTTTTTTTTTATCTCTTACACTAGTAGGTCTCAAGCTTTATCTGATCTTATGACTTGTCATGTTATTTTCTGCTTTACTATTTTCTTGTTTCTTTATTTTTTAGATGCATTTGTGTTTTATAGTGTTTTTTTATATTTATTTGTTCAGTTTCTCATGAAATGTTATACATGACATGAAATGCACATGCTAATATCATGTGTATACTGAATAGTCATAAAACTTGCCCTTAGGTATGATTTTCTAAAAACTCTCTCTGAAATAAAAGCTATGCTCTGAAGATCTTAAATATATACATATAATATATACTAAAAATTAAATCAAAAAGTATTATATCTGAAAATAACTGTTGTACTGGCTAGAGTAATGAATATAGGGAATCGGTACCCTAGTCATGTAAGTTAAATCCTACTAAAATCTATTGATGCACAACCAGTACTTTCTTTAATGAGCTTGGTTAATAACCATGTCCTCTATAACAAATGATTTTTTCTTTCTCTAACGAGTGTGTGAACTCAGAAGTGCCTCATCATATTCACTTTTAACTAATATCTAGAATATCGTATATCTATACTTTAAAAACGTGTTATTGGATCTTTAGATCTATTTATGAAAACTTTGATATGACATGTCATACTTTATACTACTTATCATGTATGATATGCTATTTTATCTTGCTATTATTGAGTTTTATATAGTTAGAAATAACTTAGAATGGCTTAAGTATACTTCTAAGAATGTTTTGTGCTTTCTTAAAGTGCACGAGCGTGTGTTACTTGGCACACAGGCTTATGAAAAAGCATACATGGTCATGTGTCGTGCTAGTTTCTAGAATCTTTATATAAGAATTTGGCTAGCCATATGGGCATGTCGTCTGAGACACACAAACGTGTATCAAGGCATAAAGTCGTATCCCATACTTGCACGAGTGTGTAACTGTCATCTAACACTCTCATGTCTTGCTTACATGGGCGCATGAAATTGAGAACAAACACATAGGCATATGCTTGGTCACACGGGTATGTGTCTAGGTTTTTCAGGCGTACAAGAAGGTCATGCAAGGCTGTGCTCATATAAAAATAAGGCCACACAGATATGTATATATGGGTACACAGTCATGTGTTTAACTCAAGTTCTATAATAACATATCTAGAAACCTAGAAATCCCAACTCTATTCTCATCTAACACCTCAGTCAAACACAATCCAACTCAAGGCCTCAACAAGCATCAATATAAAGACTTTAATCTCATCTCAACCATACCACATTTTATAAATAAAGCATGAAGCATATATGTATATAGAGATGCATACATAATTATAGAATCAGCCATTCAATCAGTTTCTAAATCATCATTTCACATGTTTCTCAAGTCAAGCAAACAACAAGCAGACAGGGAAACCTTATCAAAACTCACTAAAAGTAGAAACATCCTATGAAACAAGGTGAAAGAGGTAAGGGAACACTTACCTTTAGCCATAAAAGCTTATTCTCTCTCTCCAAGAGTCTTTGGATTTCAAATCTGAAGCTGAGCTACTCGTTTAACTCTCTCTACTGCCCTAGGATTCATTAGAACATGGGGAAGAAGAAGGAGAAAAAAATGGTAAAAGCTGGAAACTATACGAACTAATAAAATAAAACGTATATATGACTAAAATATACGATGTACGGTCATATGTCTCTTAGAAATCTCAATTTCCTCTCTTTTTGAGCCATACATGTAATATTTTTCTAAAAATATCGATGTACAAGCCATAAATAGCTTCTAAATGACTACCTTACCCCTAAACCTTGTCAAATCTATTTTTTATTAAGAAATCTCACTTTTACCCTTGATTTCAAAGCCTAAAAGGACAATTTTACCTTCAAGCTATTACAACTCTCCCCTTCTTACATAATTTCATCCCTGTAATTTACCTAAACAACTTCGAGTATCTCTCCCTTATTTCAACCTCAACCTCTCAAATAGCTTCCTTAAGTCTTTAACTCCTCTACAATACCTTAACTAATGGTATCTCTCTATTTCTAAGGGTTTTCACTCTGTAGTCCAAAATCTTAACTGGTACTTCTTGATAACTCAAATCATCTACTAACTCCAGATATTGAACCTCTAACACACGAGAAGGATCTCTTACATATTTTCTCAATTGAGACACATGAAATACACTGTGGATCTTGTCTAAACTAGTTGGAATGGCTAATCTATAAACAACTCTATCCATTCTATAAAATCTCACATAGATCAATATATATAGGAGCTAACTTACCTCCTTTACCAAATCTCAAGACATGTATATAGAAAGCTATTCTCAGAAATACATGGTCTCCAACCTCAAATTCTATCTTTCTATGCCTCTGATTTGCATAACTTCTCTAATGCTTTTGGGCTTATTTAATTCTTTGTCTGATAATCCAAATCTGATTTATCATCAAAATTGAGTCATCTTTGGCCCCATTACTATCTCTAAAGAATCTCTTTCACCAATATCATCCTAATCTAGTGACGATCTACACCTCCTACTATAAAGTGCCTCAAAAAGTGTTATCTAAATAGTGATTGATAGTTATTATTATAAGTAAACTCTATCAACAATAACAAATCAGCCCAATAAGTCTAAAACTCTATGTAACAGGACCTTAACATGTTCTCTAGAATTTGATTGACCCTTTTAGTCTGACCATTTGTCTGTAGGTGATATACTGAACTGAAATAAAGTATGGTTCCTAATACTTTCTGTAAAATGTCCCAAAAAGTTAACAAGAATCTCACATCTTTGTCTAACACTATATCTCTGGGAACTTCATGTAATCTGACAACTTTTTCGACATATAGACAACCCAATTGATCAGTACTTATGTTGTCTCTGATCGGTAAGAAGTACACAGACTTGCTCAACTTATCAACTATTAGTCAGATACTATTATACCTATGTTACACCTTCGAAAGTCCTGATATAAAATCTATGAAAATACTTTCCTATTTTCACTCAAGAATCCTCAATGGTTGTAACAAACCGGAAGGCCTATAATGTTTTTTCTTAACCTACTAACAAGTCAAACATCTGGATACATAATCTATAATCTCTCTCTTTATACTAGACCATCAAAAAATGTTCTTAAGATTCTGATACATCTTTATCTTGCTTGGATATGCTCAATAAATTGTATTTTGAGCTTCTAACAAAATCCTTTGTCTTAAATTTATATCTTCTGGCACACTAACTCTGTCTTTGAACCTCAAAATCTCATTTTTTATCTCAAAATCTGATGTTGTACCTTCAAAGACTCTCTGAATCATACTTTAAACCCATATATCTAACATCTGACCAGCCTTGATATCATCAAGTATCATGGATACAATCTAAAGTCTGGAGAAACTAACTGTCATTAACTCAACATCTTCTCTAGCAATCTCATGTTGTAACTCATTCTAAACTAAAATCATGGATAAAGCTATTTTTCTACTCAAAGTATCTTCCACTATATTAGCTTTACCCAAATAATAACAAATCTCACAATCATAGTCATTTACCTCTTCTGTCTCATATTCAATTCCCTCTAAGTGAAAAAGTACTTAAAACTCAAATGATCTAAATATATGTAGCATCTGACACCATACAAGTAATATCTCCAGATCTTTGAAGCAAACACCACTGTAGCCAACTCTAGATCATGAGTAGGGTACCTCAACTCATAGTATTATCTTGAAACATAGGTAATGACCCTACAATGTTGCATCAATACTACTCTAATCCTTTAATAGGAAACATTTGTATAAATCTCATAATCAATGCCCTCTTGAGATAATTCTAATACTGGAGCACTAGTCAATCTCTACTTTAATTCCTAAAACTGCTCCTTACACTTCTCCGTTTACATAAAATGTGTCTCTCTCTAAGTTAAAGTAATCAATGGCCTCATTATACTAGAGAATCCATCAATAAATCTCTTGTAATAACCAATTAACCTAAGAAACCTCCTTACCTCCTTAGGTGTCTTTGGTCTCGGCCAACTCAAAATAACCTTTATCTTACTTGGGTCTATTGATATTCTAGCTATTAACACTATATACCTAAGAAAAGACACATTGCTCAATCAAAACTCCCACTTACTAAACTTGGCATAAAGTTTTCAATCTCTCAATCTCTAAAGAACAAATCTCAGATGATTTTTATGTTATTCTATACTCTTCGAGTAAACCAAAATACCATTAATAAACATAGCAAAAATTCTATCTAGACAGTCTTGGAAGACTCAGTTCATCATGTTTATAAATACTAAAAAAGCATTCGCCAACTAAAAAGACATCACCCTAAACTCATAGTGGTCATACCTAGTTTTGAAAGTCGTTTTAAGTACATCTCTCTCTACTATTCTCAACTAACGATACCTAACCCTTAAATCAACTTTAAAGAACACTACATCCCTACTCAACTAATCAAACAAATCATCAATCCTCGACAATAAATACTTGTTCTTAACTGTAACCTTATTCAACTCCTTTTAATCTATACATATCCTCAAGGATCCATCTTTCTTTTTTATAAATAATATTAGAACACCTTAAAGAGAACAACAAGGTCTGATCCAGATAATTATTTCCTTGCCTTTTCCTATTTTCATATCATACAACTTCTTGGCTAATTCTAAAACGATGATGATGAGATATGGGAGAAATTTTAAGAAAAGGGCATGCTTAGTTTTTTTTATGCCTAAAACGTGTGTATTAGAGATTAGAAGCATGATTATGATGTTTTTTTTGTTGTTATTAATAGGGAAAACATGCTTAGAATGATGTATTTTACTTACGTGTATGTTAGTATATATTTGATTGAAGATTGATAAAGATTTGGATAAAGTTTGGTTTGGATTCTATGTGTTTTAGTTGTAGGCTGCCAAAACAAAGCAAGACGCATGACTATGTGCCTAATAGATGCATGCTTGTGAATTCGTGCTTTAGTAGAATCACGGTCATGTACATAAGTCATACACGACTAGATTGTGACTCTGGGGTCATGACCATGCAGCTAGAGTCACAACTATGCATATGTAGTAAGTTATAAATAAGTCAGAAATCATAAGAACTTACATGTTTAGATGCAAGACCAAGCACGACCATATGTCTAAGGGTGTTTGAGGGTGCACACTTATGTACTTAGTAAAAATTAAATAATTTTCCTAAGATAAGTAACCAATCACTGATGAGAGAGTACACTAAGCAAAAAAAGAGTAAAGTTAAAAGAATTGAGAATAGAAAAATAACTTAATAGCAGAACTAAGAAAAGAAAAGAATACTTTTCCATAATCACACTTTCAAACTCATATGAGTATGAGAAACTTTACAACAGTTTTAAAACAATCTTAGTAATCATTAGATTAAGATCAAAAAATAGAAATGGAAATAAGAAATGGAAATAAGAAATAGTAATAGAAACTATTATAGAGGCCTATAGAATAATAAACTAGCAGACACATAACAGAACACAGAACAATTTACACAGAACTTATTAATAAGCTTAATAAGTTATAAAACTATAAGCTTTAGTAAGAAATACATAAAACAAGAAAGATAATAAGATTACATGCATAATATGTATTACATGACATGATATGTTGTAATAGCCTAAGGGCATAATTTTCTTTTAAGCTATGAAACCAATGTTAAGAGAGATATTTCTTGGTAAGAAGTAGATTTATGAGGGTTTAAAGGTAAAAAAGTCATTTATAAGCTTTTCGTGGTTTGTAAATGGATGTTCTTAGGAGAATATTCTATATATGACACAAAGAGAATGAAAATTGAGATTTGCAATGCACACACGACCGTGTGTCATGCCATTTAGTCATATATACATTTTGTTTTTTTTCTAGACATATATTTCCATCTTTTATTCTTTTCTTCTCTTTCATTTTTCCAGTGAACCCTAGGATTGAAATAGATTAACTAATAGCTCAACTCCAGATTAGAGATCCAAAGGTTCCTAAAAAGAGAGATCTAGCTTCCACGGCTAAAGGTAAGTGTTCTTTTACTTCTTTCACCTTGTTTCATAACATGTTTCTTTGTTTTCTGAGTTTTGAGCATGCTTGCTATGTTGTTGAGGCTTGTTAACTTTGACTGAGAGATTTAATGATGATATTATGACTAATTTAAGTGGTTGGTTGCATGATAATGTGTATATATGTTGTATACATGTATTTTATGTTTTATTATGAGATGTGGCGTGATTAAGATGAGGTTTGGATGAATGTATGCTTACTAGTATAAGCTTTGAGTGTGTATTGATGTTGGGAATTGTTTGGGAGTGATTTGGATTAGGATTTATGGGTTTCCATACTGTTTTCACAGAATTTGAGTTGAGTATACGACCTTGCACCCATAAGCACATGCCCATGTGGCCTTATTTTTACATGAACACGCCTTGCATGGTACCTATGTGTAGGATCCGCCGCCACGAGTACCCTTGCTGCTGAAAACTACAGGGAGCTTTTGTTAACAATCTGAAAATATGGGTACCCGCGACGGGAATCCTACGAAAAACCAAAACTGAAACTATACAACTGCGGAAGCAAAACTGAATATACATCATCACAGAAATATATACAATATTTGTTCTGTACAATGGGCCCACTGGCCTATATCATATACAAACATACATACAGTTCAGATACATCTGAAACATACAAAAGATACATATAAACGACCATACAGGTCCAAAACTGATATACATGCTGATCAAAATGTGTGTGCGTGCCTTCTCCGTCAGTCTCGGTCCAACCGCTCCACAGCCACAGCATGAACACCTGAAAAACTGGAAGAAGGAGGGGGGATGAGTGATAAAGATCACCCAGTAAGCGCTCCTTACTTCCCTCAATACCCAAGCAAGCACAAACATTCATATAATCAAACATACCTGGGCCTCGGCCCTAATCATACATCTATGCGCTTGCTGGAATCTGAAAACTGATCATCTGGATCTCATTCAATTACCACTATCATATAAAATCATGCCATGATGTGAATCTCATGTCATGTTAATTGAATACACTGGATGCATGCATCTGAATACTGAATGTACCCGAGGGTACCTGCTATGCTGATCAGACTTGGTGGAATACAGGGATTCGACATCCTGGTCATGTGGGCTGAACATTCTAGCTACTGGCTAGAAAGCTGCTGAATAATAACTGCTAAATAATAACTGCTGCCCAACCTGACTAGTGTCAGATGGTAATACGGAAATGCTGCTGAAACTGCCCAATCTGACTGGTGTCAGATGGTAAAACTAAATCCCACAGATGCCCCCTCGTATTCACCCTATACTCTTCCCCGTACATCGGGTTCTGAATACTGAATGCTGCTGAATTCGGATCCCCTGATCCTTTCTGAGACTACATGTCATGTCATGATATGCACATGCAGTTTATTATTTGAATAAATGCTCATATGTTGCTTATTTGAAGCAATTAGATCATTTATCTGAATTCCCATGTTTAATTAATCAATAAATATTAATTTTCTGAAAAACTGCTGATGCACGGGCGTGCATGGAACGTGCACGGGCGGCACCATGACGCACGGGACCGTGCGCTGATCGTGCGCCTGGTCGTGCAAGCTACTGGAATTTTCTGGAAAAGCATTCATTATAGCACATGCACGGGCGTGCGTATGCGGACTCACGGGCGTGCATGTGCATTATCTGGCCGTGCATACCGCGTACACACGGGCGTGCATCTGGAAAAACAAAGACTCACGGGCGTGCATAATGGTGCACGATCGTGCGTCTGGTTCTTCAACAAAGCACCGCCTAGAAACTTGCCTCAAATGCATACCAATTCTCATTCAATTGCAATCACACTTCAATATCACATTCCAGCATCACAAACAACACAATGCAAGCTCCATAAGCAACATGCATCATCAATCATGAGATCTACCATGGAAACATCTTCTTTCTCTCACTAAAGCCATACATTCACACATGCATGCTTCAAGGGTGGAAATTCAACACCAAAAATCGACATGCAAAGCCATATAAGCATTCCAAACAATCATCAACATGCAATCAATTCATCCATGGCATCAAAACTCATCAAACAAGCCGGGAATCTCAAGGAAAAGGTAAGAGAACACTTACCTCTCTCCATGCTTTGGAAGGCTAACACAAATCTCTAATCTCTTTGCTCTCTAACCGGATTGGGAGCCAATTGCTGCTGGATTTCCTCTCTAGGCACGGGAGGAACTGCTGAAATGAAGAGAGAATTGGTTCAAGAGAAATTGGGTGAGAAAAGAATCTAAGTCTCACGGCTCACTAACTTATATACTAGGCCATGCACGGGCGTGCACCAATGATGCACGGTCGTGCACCAGGAAAAATAAGCATTACTTATTTGATGCCTGGGTGGACCACCTCGGCCTCTGAACTGACCAACTCCACCTCGGCCTGGTCCAGCACCAGCACCCGTACCCAATCTGGCTGGACATGCTGCCATCAGGTGCCCTGGCTGATGGCACCAATAACACACGATCTGACCGGCCATACACTTTCCCGAATGGCACCTGCCACACCTGGTACACTGTGGTGGCTGGGGTGCAACTCTCTGCCTCTAACTCTGAAAACCTCTGGCAGATCTTCTGGCTGACATCGGCCTCTTACCCTTATCTCTGTCATCTGATCTCTGACCTCTCTCAGGTACACTGCTCAAAGCACCCATCTTCTGTAAACCGGCCTCGGATCTAAGCGCTCTCCCCAAGGCATCACTGAATCTCTGGGGAGGCTCTGGACCTGTCATAACATCCTTGTAGATCGCAGGATGCAAACCGTGGATAAATTTCTGAACTCGGCCCAACTCTATCCCTGCCAAACTCGGGATAAATCTCGCTAATACATTGAACCTGGTAGCATACTCCTTAACTGAACTCGACCCCTGAGCCAAATCAATAAACTCCTGGGCCTTGGCATAAATTACCTCCAAACTCCTATACTCGGCATCAAAAAGCTGTCTGAATCTCGCCTATGTCATCTGCTCCTGACCGATAGAAGCCTTGGCTAGACTCCACCAGACCTTAGCATCACCCTTGAGATGGAACACTGCATATCTGACTTTCTCTTTCTCTGATAACGTGTAGAGACCCATGACATTCTCTACTGACTCTATCCAATCTTCTGTCACTGCAGGATCTCTGGATCCACTGAACTTAACTGGTTGATACGGCCCTGGCAGATGGTAGATAGGATGAAGTCTACCTGAAGAACCAGTAACCGCTGTATCTGAACTCATACTCTGACTGGAATCTACATAACCAGCCGGATACTGATGCCTCTCTCTAGCTGACTGAGGCTGAGACTGATACTGATGCTGATACGGAAACTGGGGCTGAAACTACGGCTGATAC
Organism: Anacardium occidentale; assembly: GCA_026122585.1. Lineage (NCBI taxonomy): Eukaryota > Viridiplantae > Streptophyta > Magnoliopsida > Sapindales > Anacardiaceae > Anacardium > Anacardium occidentale. The sequence goes on from JAJEJH010000538.1 coordinate 202,515, forward strand.
TGAAACTGAGAATGCTGTCTCCTCAGAATCTGATAACTCTCATACTGAGGAGGAGTAACCCTCTCTGGTTCCTGAACATTACCCACTCCAACTTGCTAGAGGCTTTTTCTGACTGCATCATCAATCATTTCTCTCAACTGCTCTGGTCTTAACGGCACATGGGAGGTACCTTGAGATCGCCGCCTACCACTAACACTCATAGGACGGGCAGGTGAACTACTGTCTGTCTCATCTATGTATCTAGGAACATATCCCTCTCTATCTATAGCATCACAACAAACTGGGGTTAGAAACACATAACACAACCAAAGCTGGAAAAATAAATACCTGACTGTGCTGTGAGGAGGGTCTGGACGACGACTGAGAAGGAGAGAAAAGCACCACACACTTACAAACTTGCTCTGATACCAACAAATGTAGGACCCGCTGCCACGAGTACCCCTGCTGCTGAAAACTACGGGGAGCTTTTGTTAACAATCTGAAAATATGGGTACCCGCGACGGGAATCCTATGAAAAACCAAAACTGAAACTATACAACTGCGGAAGCGAAACTGAATATACATCATCACAGAAATATATACAATATCTGTTTTGTACAATGGGCCCACTGGCCTATATCATATACAAACATACATACAGTTCAGATACATCTGAAACATACAAAAGATACATATAAACGACCACACAGGTCCAAAACTAATATACATGCTGATCGAAATGTGTGTGCGTGCCTTCTCCGTCAGCCTCGGTCCAACCACTCCACAACCACAGCACGAACACCTGAAAAACTGGAAGAAGGAGGGGGGATGAGTGATAAAGATCACCCAGTAAGCGCTTTTTACTTCCCTCAATACCCAAGCAAGCACAAACATTCATATAATCAAACATACCTGGGCCTTGGCCCTAATCATACATCTATACGCTTGCTGGAATCTGAAAACTGATCATCTGGATCTCATTCAATTACCACTATCATATAAAATCATGTCATGATGTGAATGTCATGTCATGCTAATTGAATACACTAGATGCATGCATCTGAATACTGAATGTACCTGAGGGTACCTGCTATGCTGATCAGACTTGGTGGAATACAGGGATTCAGCATCCTGGCCATGTGGGCTGAACATTCTAGCTACTAGCTAGAAAGCTGCTGAATAATAACTGCTAAATAATGACTGCTGCCCAACCTGATTGGTGTCAGATGGTAATACGGAAATGCTACTGAAACTGCCCAATCTGACTGGTGTCAGATGGTAAAACTAAATCCCACAGATGCCCCCTCGTATTCACTCTATACTCTTCCCCGTACATCGGGTTCTGAATACTGAATGCTGCTAAATTCGGATCCCCTGATCCTTTCTGAGACTACATGTCATGTTATGATATGCACATGTAGTTTATTATTTGAATAAATGCTCATATGTTGCTTATCTGAAGCAATTAGATCATTTATCTGAATTCCCATGTTTAATTAATCAATAAATATTAATTTTCTGAAAAACTGCTGATGCACGGGCGTGCATGGAACGTGCACGGGCGTGCACCATGACGCACGGGACCGTGCGCTGATCGTGCGCCTGGTCGTGCAAGCTACTGGAATTTTCTGGAAAAGCATTCATTATAGCGCATGCACGGGCGTGCATGTGCATTATCTGGCCGTGCATACCGCGTACACACGGGCGTGCATCTGGAAAAACAAAGACTCACGGGCGTGCATAATGGTGCACGGTCGTGCGTCTGGTTCTTCAACAAAGCACCGCCTAGAAACTTGTCTCAAATGCATACCAATTCTCATTCAATTGCAATCACACTTCAATATCACATTCCCAGCATCACAAACAACACAATGCAAGCTCTATAAGCAACATGCATCATCAATCATGAGATCTACCATGGAAACATCTTCTTTCTCTCACTAAAGCCATACATTCACACATGCATGCTTCAAGGGTGGAAATTCAACACCAAAAATCGACATGCAAAGCCATATAAACATTCCAAACAATCATCAACATGCAATCAATTCATCCATGGCATCAAAACTCATCAAACAAGCCGGGAATCTCAAGGAAAAGGTAAGAGAACACTTACCTCTCTCCATGCTTTGGAAGGCTAACACAAATCTCTAATCTCTTTACTCTCTAACCGGATTGGGAGCCAATTGCTGCTGGATTTCCTCTCTAGGCACGGGAGGAACTGCTAAAATAAAGAGAGAATTGGTTCAAGAGAAATTGGGTGAGAAAAGAATCTAAGTCTCACGGCTCACTAACTTATATACTAGGCCATGCACGGGCGTGCACCAATGATGCACGGTCGTGCACCAGGGAAAATAAGCATTACTTATTTCCCGCTCACTTGTCTGATCGAATCCTTCCGAAAGGATTCCAACGAAAGCCACACGGCTCTGAAAACTTACCAACTCACCCCTGGACTTATCTAGACTCTAAATCTCTATCCGAATCTCAACTCTAACCCAGGAATTCTACCCCTAAGGGCTTCCGAATCTAGGATGCTACACTATGTGTGTATGAAAACCCAGAAACATGCTCGTGTGATCAATACACACGCCCGTATGCTTATTCCCAATTCTACACACTTATGTAAGCAAGACATGAGAGTGTCAAGAGACAGCTATATGCCCGTATAGTGTGGACACGACCTTATTCCTTAGTTACACGCCTATGTGTTCATACCACATATTCGTATAGCTAGCCAAAATTTTATAAAATGATTTTAGAAGCTAGCATGATCAAGAACACGAATAATACACAATCCCGTATGCCTTCACACATGCCTATGCACTTAAAGACATATGCTCGTGCACTTTAAGAAAAGTAGAAAAAGAATTTTAAAACAAAGCTAAGCCACTCTAAGCCATTCTTAAGCAGATGTAACTCAATAATAATAATAATAGATAAATTGTATATCATGCATGATTTACAGCATAGAGCACGACATGTCATATCATATATTTTCAGAAACAGATCCAAGGATCCAATAGCATGTTTTAAAGTATAGATATACGATGTTTCAAACATCAGTTAGAGGTGGATACGAAGAGGCACTTATGAGTTCACACACCTGCTAGAAAGGAAAACCAATATATGCTAGAGAGAATATGGTTATTGACCAAGCTCGTTAGAGAGAGTGTTGGTTATGCACAAGTAGATTTATATATGATTGAGCTCATACAGTCAAGATGCTGAATCTTTGTATTCATTAGTCTAGTCAACACAATATATCAGATATTTTTAAATATAGTACTTTCTGATTTAACTTTCAAAGTATTCTATATGTATATATATTCAGGATCTTCAGATCATAGCTTTTATACTAGAAAATTTTTCAGAAAAACCATGTCTAAGGGCAAGTTTATAACTTTTCAGAATACACATGACATCAGCATACATACTTCATGTCATGTACAACATTTCATAAGAAACAGAATAGATAAAGATAAAGAATACTACAGAAACAAATAAAATCTTAAAGATGTAAAAAATTAAGACAATGAAGCAGATTTTGACGTAACGAGTCACGTTGTCTAGCTAACACTTGAAACCTGCTTGTGTTAGAGATAAGAAAGGCTTGCTAAGTGATTTCATCACTCACCTCTCCTTTCTTGTTTCCTTCTTGCAAGTCAGTGATATTAGAGGGCTAAGCGGGAGTGAAACAACTGTCAAATTTTGGAGATATGGCTTGGTAGCAGATAGCATGTCTATGGCTCGCATGCTTTTATTTAATTCTCATGTATATGTGTATATTATATTTTTAGTAGACATTGTATGATTAGTATATGTTATATATGAGTAGCCTGGGTTTTTGAATACATGTTCAGTTTCTTCTTACTATTGCTATAAATAGTAAAAGTTTATTTATAGCTTCCGTGTGCAAATATTTTAATCAGCAATAGTTTTTACTGTAGAGATCCATGTTGCAGGTATATTATATTTCTAAATTATATTATATTTGGTAGTAAACAGTGACTTGTGGCAAAGGTCGTTACACATGCCAAAGTAGTGTTTTTAGCAGAAGGGATCAAGTGATCCACATGCATCAGTTTTTTAGTATTAAGCCAAATATCTTGGTTAGTTATTAAGGGTTAATATGAGGTGCATCTATAGGATTTTAGCTTTTTTACTACGGTCAAACTAGTTAGATTTTAGCTTACTAGTCTAAGGACTGGTATAGTAAGATATTTCAACTTACTAGCATTTTACTAGTCTAGTTCAACCCATATGGCCAAGATGTTGAATCTCTACATTCATCAGTCTGATCAGCAAAATAAGTATCTTTCAGATACACAAAGCTTTTAGAAACAGTTTTCATTCAATTTTTTAGTATTTTATAATCTTCAGATTCTAACACTAGTATTTTCAAAAGAAGATTTTTTAGTATTTAGAGCCAAGGGTAGATATATGTTTTTCAGCATACTTCATAGTATGATCTAGCATAGCATGGCATTAATCAATACAGAAATAGTGAGATAAGAAACAGCTAAGAAAAGAATATAAAGATGTATCACGACATGATATATATCAGTTACAGAAATATAAAAAATTTAGCTAAAGCTTATAAGAACTCATGAGTACTCTAGGTTTGAAAAACTAATTAAGAAAGAGAACAAGATAATAAATATCAGAAAGAGAATTCTATAAGTTAGTTTAAGTATCCATAGTCCTTTCATGTCGAGTTGTATATGTATACTCATATATGTAATTATGATAAGGTGTGAAGCAGAACTTAAACAATAAGTTTGAGCAGTAAGTTAAGCTAGATCAGAAAAAGTTATTAGGCTAGTTAGGAACTTGGTTAAGTTCTCCAGTATAGCAGTTAGCCAGTGATAAAGCAAGGTAAAGCATACCCAAGGGTAGAGATAAGAGATACTTAATGAGTGACTTGTCACTCATCTCCCCTAGTTTCCTTTCTTACAAATTAATGTTTTGAGGAGCTGAGCTTAAAGCATGATATGGTCGGAGAGTGACATATGGCTTGAACAAGTTTCTACCTAAGTTTTTTGTTTCATATATGTATGTCTATATATATTCAGTTTTCAACAGATAGCATGTCAACTCGTATGCTTTGTATTACTCATGCATGAGATATACAATATCAATTGTGTTTTCAGATATTGTTACTATTAATATATGTAGTAAAGTATAAGTTTTTATTCAGAATATTGTATAGTAGGTTTGCATTCCATCATATTTTATTTACAACTTTTGCATACATGGTTTTCAATTTAGCTAGTCAAAGTAAAACTCCTGCTGTATATTAAAGAAAATTTTAGTTACAAAAAAAAATTCTTATATTTATAATATACAATAATATATAGTAGCGAGTGTCATAGACACTGATTAGTTTACTATTTAAGCCATAAGACTTGTAATCACAGAAAAGGTTTTCAATAAATAAATAACCAGAGAGGATTCTCTTTGGTTCTTTGAACCATCATATGTTCTTATCAAACGTACAGTTTGTAGTGAATAAAAATTTTTCCAACTTATCAATATATCCTTAGACAATAGGTTTTGGTGTCTTCTTCCCCTTTTATATAATTTCAGGTTTGTTTCTTTCATATAAGCATTGGGTTTAGGTTTTTATAGGTTTTTGTCTAAAATTAGAACTTGATTTGAAATTTTCATGGAAAGCATAGGTTAGCATTCATATTGGTTGAGTTTTACAGCAGGTCATCTAACGGTTTTGTATCATGTGGTATTTTGTTTAATCCAATTCTACATATCCTTTATCTTTCAAATTTTAGGTTTTTGAGTCTTCTTCTATTTGTGTGTTTCTTTTCAAAATTCAATTTTATGTTTGCTTGATTTTGATTTTAGTTTTGGTTAAAAAAATTCAAATATGGTTTATTTGGTCCTATTAAGTTCGTCCTTATGATTTTTCATAATCGTAAGTACTTTTTTAAGTATTTATCATCTTTGTTACTAGAAAAATAAAAAATAAAAAATCAAAGGAAAGAAAAACAATCAAAGGAAGAAAATAGAAAAAAATCAATTTTCTTGGAAAATCTGCTTGTTCTTTTTTTATTCACAGATTTAAAGACATCTTCTTAAAGAAAATAAGGATGATATGATCTTGATTAGAGTAATTCCAAGTCTAATACTATTCACTAATTTGAAAATATATAGATATCTAAATCTCAATTTAAGATGATCCTTAGCTTTCTGGAAAGCTAAGATAAAGGTCTATAATTGTTATGAAGAGACCCCAAAAAAAATCAACTTTCTAAGGGTATGAAATTAACAAGGAAGTTTGAGTAAAACTCGAGCTTATGTAAAATTGAATTAGTCAATTTTGTTTGCCCATATCTTCATCTTTAGAATTTCGAATTGAGTGATTCAAAATCATAGATTCCTCTACATATTTAAGGTTACAAGTCTTATGAAGGAACCAAGACCTAGTTAGGCTTATAAAATGGCTAAAATTGGTGTTGAAGTTATAGTAGAAAACCTAGATTTCATTTTAGTTTAATTTCAATCTTTTTTATTTGTAAATTGGAATACACCTTTAATTAAATAAGTCCAATCCATTTATTTGCTCTAGAAGAAGAGATCAAACAAATTAGTAAGTTATTATTTTGGTCAGATTAATTTTATTATTCCCATTTAGATTAGAATTATTATAATCCTCTCTAATTTAGTTAAAAAGTCCTATTCTTAGTAAGATACTACTTAGTTTTCCATCTAAGACATAAAACTTTTAATCAAAGCAAAAGTTTTAAAAAAATAACTAAGGAGAATTTTCTTTGGTACTTTGAACAATCATGTGTTCTTATCAAACCTACTGTTTGTGGCAAACGAAAATTTATCTGACTTATCAATCTATACTCAGATAATAGCGTCTTCTTCCCCCTTCAAGTAATTCTAGGTTTGTCTCTCTTTTACAGGGATTGGGTATGGGTTCGTATAGGTTCATATAGGTTTTTGTTTCAAATTAGAACTTGATTTGAACTTTTTATTGGAGAGCATAGGTTAGGGTTCATATTGGTTGAATTGCTAAAGTAGGTCATCTAGCAAGTGTGTATCACATATATAGCCTCACGAGATGAATTCATAAGACATAATCCCATGAATTACAGTTGTGTCACATTTATGAACTCCTATACTATCACTAGTATCCTAGTTGTATAGTCATGTTAGGATCACCGGCTAGTTCTAGTATTGCCACCAATGAAAACATATAGAAAGCATGATTAGTCATATGAATCCACTATCTTGATCATACCATACTAAGGACATGATACATATTAAATACAACAAGAACATATCTAAATAACATGTTATTATTAATCAATAAATAATGATTACAAATAACAATACATCAAAATAATGTAACTAATATACGTTAAACTATTGGCTATTAAGTACCAACCCTAGCACTGGATGTTATTAAGTCAATAAAAAACTAATAGTCACATACATATAAAGGGTTACTCAAACTTCAAGATGCTAGTGTATGCTATAGAAGCCAATTATGTTATCAGTTTTGGGGTATTTGATTTTGTATAATATAATTAATAAAAGAAAGTACTTTTTGGTTCATATGTGTAAACTACTTCTTTTGTTTAATATATGAAATATAAAGTACATTTATGAATTATCTATATGATATACCTCTCTTTAGAATATTTTATCATTAAAAAGTCCACTACATACATGACATCAAATAGGCAAGGATCTCACATAATAGGAATGTCGAATGTCTCCTTTAAATATCATGGGGATGACATTAGTATGGGTGATTATGATAGTCATATCATTAGGGCATTGGCATGGATTAACGGTTATAGAATTTCTTTTTGAACATGATAATATATGATGTATAACATGGTTTATCGATTAATAGTCAAAATGACATATCATATAATTGTACTAGTGTATGAAGTGATCCTTAGACTGAAGATGGCATGGTCAAATTTGATATGGTTATATAGTATATAAACATGAGACTAATCATGTTACGTATAATAAATCAAATTGGTCATGCATTGTTCATATATAGAGATGAGTGATGATCAAGATGGGATGTATCAAATTAGTCATATGTTGTTCGTATGTAAAGAAGAATGATTATCAAAATAGGACGCATCAGCTTGAAACTATTGGTTTTGAGTATTTGTTGGCTCAAAATGATTAGGTTTTGAGTTCTCAAATGGATGTCAATAGATATCAAAAATAAAAATATATAGCCAAAGTATATTAATTTTTGAACGAGAATGAGTTCATGATAACATGTTTAGAATGTTGTAATCAATGATTCGATAAGTGATTAAGGTAACGGTTTCTTATCAGAGTATGGACCTTCTCTCAATCATAATACAATGACATAGGAATTTTATCTGCATAATGCGTGCAATTAAAAAATTGGTTATGTCTTTATCATGGCTTAGGGATTATGGATCATTACTAGATGATATCTATAGGCATTAAGTCTTTAGAGTTATTTTGATTTGGATCTAAAAAAGGCTTATATTTAAGCCACAATGAACCAAGAAATGTCATTCCATAAACTGAGTGCTTAAGTAACTGAGAGAGAGAAATTTTACCTAAGTTGGCTAGGAGCTTATAAAAAGGTAATAGAAATGGTGACAATATATAATATATTATTTATTTAGCATTTTAATGGTTAGGGTGCTAAAGACACTTTTTTTAAAAGTTAGGCATCTAGTTGGGTAGTTAAATGATATGTTGAAAATATTATGAGGACCCACTAATAAACCTATTTAAGTAAAGGGGACATGCATAACTTTCAAATTGCAATTCACCCTACCACTATATAAAATAATGTGACGGCTACTATGGAGAGAGATTTTTGTTTTTCCACAAAAGTTGCAAGAAAAAAATTTTTCTCTTACACTCTCTCAATTTCCTTTTTTGCTTTCTTTTGCACTTAATGGTGTTTCATCTTAAGGTCTTGCAAGTGAAAGGATCAACTCTATCTTCCTCAAATATATCAAGCTTGGAGTAAGTAATATTTCTAATGCTTTCAAGCTTTAAAGTTGCCTTTTTCTACCATTTCTTACATGAACCTTCTTTGCATATGTATATGATATGCATTTCTCTTTTCTCCCTTTTTTTTTCGCCATTTTCTATCACAATAACATAGGGTTTGTTGATTCTAATGAGAGATGTGTGAATGAGGATGTAAAAATTGACTTGTTGAATTTGTTTGGGCTAAGTTAGAAGTCATTATATGATTTTGGTCTAGCGTAAGGTCATGTGCCTTTAGGGCCACATCGTATATGTAGGACCTGCCGTCACGAGTACCCTGCTGTTGAATATTGAGGAAACTTTTTATTAATAATCTGAAAATACGGGCACCCACGACGGAAATCCTACAAAAAAATAAAACCTGAAACGACTATACATTCTGAATACATGCGAAAGCATAAAATACATATATCTGAAAGGTACAATGAGCCCATATTGGCTTTTTCATATATATATATAAAAACTATTTCTGTACAATCTGGATACATCTAATAACAACTGGAAATATTTACAACGTGACCCATCAGGTCCAAAACTAAAATATACTGGAACTATAGTGTAGACCCTCTCCCGCTAGCCTCGATCCACCCGCTCCTCATCGACAGCACCAAAACCTGAAAAGGATGGAAGAATGAGGGGAATGAGTGATAAAGATCACCTAGTAAGCGCTCCTTACTTCTCACGAAACCCAAACAAGCATCACACAATCACAAACATACTTGGCCTTGGCCCTATTCATACATCTATACGCTTGTTGGAATCTGAAACTATTTTTCTGTTTATCTGATTACTGAATTATCTGATCTCATTAATTAATCATGTCATGATGTATATGTCATGTCATGCTAACTGAAAATATCTGATGGATGCATGCATCTGAATATCTCTATATACCCGAAGGTACCTGCTGTGCTGATTAGATTGGTGAACACAAGGATTCGACATCTTGGCCATGTGGGTTGAACAGTCTAGCTACTGGCTAGAAAGCTAAATATATTGTGTTGAACAATCTGACTGGTGCCAGAAGGCTGAATCTGAATGTTGGACAATCTGATTGGTGTCAGAAAGCTGAATCTGAATTCTGGATAATCTGACTGGTGTCAGAAAACTGAATCCCACAAATGCCCCATCGAGTTCACCCTTACTCTTACCCATACATCAGGTTTTGAATACTGAATACTGTTAAATTCGGATCCCTTGATCCTCTCTCATGTTGCATGTCATGCTATGGTATGCATAAGCAGCTTTATTATCTGAATTCATGTTTATCTGATGCATATCTGATGCAATTTAGCCATTAAATAAATTTTTTATGCTTTATTTCTTATTTTCTTTTCTTTTTCTGGAAAACTGCAAGTACACGGGCGTGTGGGCAAGGCACACGGGCGTGCATGGCTAAGGCACACGGGGTCGTGCGCTGGTCGTGCGTCTGGTCGTGCAGGCTACTAGAATTTTGGGCGTGTCTCACTGAAAATGCTTGCACACGGGCGTGTCCTTCAGGACACACGGGCATGTGTCTGCTATTCTGGTCGTGCATACAGCGTGTATACGGGCGTGTTCCTGGAAAATCAAAGGCACACGGCCGTGCCATGCAGGCACACGGTCGTGTGTCTTGTTCTTCAACAAGAACACTTGCCAGAAAAATACATAATTCTCAGCCATTTCTTACTCAATCACAAATTCACTTCTATCACACATTTCCAGCACCTCAATAAACACATTTGAAGCCTCCAATTCAACATGCATCAACTCACAAAGAATCTATCATGGAAGCTTAGCAATTCTCTCACTAAAACATGATCAAGCTTGCATGCAAGGTTCAAGGATGGAAATCTCATCAATTCACGCCACAAACATCATCAAATAAGCATGCACAAACTCATCAACAAGCAATGGAATCATTCAAGCAACACATTTCATCAAAACAAGCTGGGAAACTCAAGGAGAAGTAAGCGAACACTTACCTCTCGCTATTGCCTCTGGAAGCTTTTCTATCAACTATCTTTTTGCTCTCTAGCTTGATCAAGAGCTACTGCTAGCTGGATCTCCTCTCTAAGATTGGGAGGAACTGAAACAAGAGAGAAAATGGCTGAAGAAGGAAAGTTGGGTGAGAAAAATGGCTAATTTCTCACGGCTCTCTTTTTATATAAAGCACTTGCACGGGCGTGCAAGGCTGGTGCACGGGCATGCACCTGGAAAAATGAATTTAATTCATTTCCCGCGCATTTGCAAGATCGAATCCTTCCGAAAGGATTCATACGAAAGTCACACAGACTCTAAAAACTTACTAACTCACCCCTGAACTCTTCTAAACTCCCAATCTATTTTCGGATTTCATTTCTAACCTCAAAACTCTTCCCTTAATGGCTTTTTTGAATCTAGGATGCTACAGTATATTGATTGATATATCTGTGGACACCTATGCAAGGCTGACACATGCTTGTGTGTTTGATTCAATGCAAAGCTAGTTGTCCAGCAAATTATAGGAAATATCTCTATTATATAATGATGAGTTAAAGACACATAATTGTGCATTCCTTGACGCATGACCATATGTGTTATGCATGTGTCATGTGTTTTATATGCACATTAGTATGTATGCCTTCACTATAGAAGAAAACTTTTCCTTCCCATTCATAAGTTGTTTTTCTAAGAAATTGAGACTATCTCGCTTATTTATTTCTCTCCAACATCTGTTTAAGATCTCGATTGTCACACATGTCGCACTAGCACCCAAACACCATGGTTGGATTCCTTAAGTCACCTATGTCATGTAGATACTACAAGTGTCACCTTAAGACAGTTAGATAACTATTCACTTTTTCAGGATCATTGTCACAAGAATAACTACAAGATTTGCATTACAAGTATGAGTTTCAGAATCCCCTTGTAGTTGTACTGATTTACGAAATGTGATCGAATTATGGCAAAAAATAGATTTGAAGATGTTGAGACAAATGTTTGAAAATGAAAGAGAATAAGTGAAAATTCAATTTATATATAGGATAATTTGGTCAACCATAAATGGTGGTTAAATAGGTATAAAATTGAGAACAATGGTTATTTTTGTATAAACTATTAAAAACTATTTATTTTAATTGAAAACACACACACATATATATGTATATGAAAATCTCTTAGTCTACCAAAAATTTCATATCTTTGCATCTTTTATTTTTTGAACAAATTTAGAAAACCATTGAGTTTTAATTAATATTATTAATATGATTCTTTTTAATTTTTGTAATTTAATTTAATGATTGAATTTACAGACAATGTTAGGTCATAAATAAACGTCTTACACGCTACCAAAATTGCAATCCACTTAACAATATCTTATTTAACAAAACCAATTATCCAAAAATAAGAATAATCTAAACTTCCAAACATAAGAATCCAACAATTCCTATAACTTCCGAATATTCTCCCATTTATTCTCCACTATTTTCCATCAAACTTCAAAACACAACACTTGCTCAAAATTTGGGAGATGATGATGCAAGACTGGTCATCCTTGTTCCCCATTTTAATGCTCCATAATTCTCTTCCAAATTACGAAAGGACATTTCAAATGATCTCCAAAGTTTCTTCGGTCCGTTAGAGAAGAAGGGCATTTGAATCTTACACATAAAATTTCAACTCCAGCAGATATTACATTAATGTTCAAGTTGGTTTGGCTTAGCATAATCTTAAACTTAATATGATTAGCTGTGATTAAGCCTCTTGTGTTTTATATTATAGCTGCGGCCTGCTATCATTTCTAAGATATTTTAGAGAAATTAAAAAAAGAATTAGTATATACAATTTATAATGTTATTATAAAACCTGGTTAGTGAGGACAGGATAAAAATGTACAAAAATTATACCAATATGATACAATAAATAGTGAAAAATACGTTTATAAATATACAATCATAAACTTTAAATATAAAAAAATACAGGGTATGTCTATACGAGATTAATACACATATCGTTAATAATATATTTAAAAAATATGACAATATCAATACTAATTTAGCACTTTTCATAAAAAAATTTAGTTAAAATCAATATAGCCTTTCAAAACAAAATATTTAATTGACAATAAGACATAATATAATACAATACATGATCAGTATTATATATAGCCAAAATTTAATTATCATCTCTCAAACACATAAATAGTTAATTAATAAATCATGATGATTATTTTTTTATTTTATATGAAGAATTTTTTTAATAACAAATTATTTATTTTACGTATATATCCTTTATATTCAAGTCAAATTAAAATCATATAAATATTATTCTAAAAATAAATAAAAAAACACTTCAAAAGTAAATATTAATAAAAAAAATACTCTAATCTAAATAAAATTGATTTTAGAGAAATCAGGTTATATCACTAAAATTTTTATCTTGTCGGACATCAATTGCTTTAGTAATTTATCAAATCATTATTAAATAAAATATATATTTTCCTTATAACAAAAAGTGAAAGCTAAAATATATCAAATATAACAAAGTGATTTTAATTGGGTTATCAATATGAGCTAAAATGTTTAAGTATTAAAAAATTGAATGATGAAATTATAAACCAATGGTGAGACATAAAAATCGAAAAGAAAAATATGTGATTGTAAGAGATTTTTAACTTTGCAAGAAAATATTATATGTTTTATGTAAAATCACTTTGTTATATGTTTAATAAATCGATATTGTTTCTTGATTTATAAAGAAAAAAATTTTAAAAATACAACAACGTATTATATTGTCTTTTAATACATATTTAATACAGCAAACATATACAATATGCATTTCATATATTGTATATTTAAAGATATGATAGAACATGTTTAAAATATAGCTAACACATATAATATGCAAATTTACTAACTAAGACATAGAAGGGCATAAGTCTAAGAGTAGATTTGATCTGAATTATTTGAGTTTGGATCAACGTTCAGTTCAAATGAGCTGATCTAGAAAGAGTAGCCATAGTTTGAGATTGAGTCGATCCATCTTGACTCAATCGAGTCATTGGAAGGTCATTAACAACTTCATTTTCTTTAGCTATTTTTCATCTTCTTTGATGACTTTTTAATTTCTTCAATAACTTTTCTTCTTTGGTGATTTTTCAATTTCTTCTTTGATGGCCTTAATTTTTATTCTCTAACAGTTTTCCAATGGCTTCTTAAATAAATAGAATGACCAACTGTCTAAGTCAAACTTAAGTTAACCCTTATTCAAATTCAAATAAGCCCAAATTTACCCCTGAAGTCTTTTTGAGTTTAGCACTAGTCTTAGACAATGTCTTTTGTGCTCAATTAATCTTCTTCATCACATGCAGTTGGTAATATAATATTTTTTTAATCTCTATTTAAAAATGACATATTTTTCATATAAATTGGTATGAGTATAAATTTTAATATATATTTATATAATTGAATAATTTTAAATTAGAGGTAAATAACATTTAATAACATGGTCAGACATAAATGTTTGTACAAATAATTATACTTTATATATAGTGTTACTTCGAATATTTTATCTATTTATTTAGTAATATTAATTAAATATGGACCTATTTATTTAGGAATATTAGTCAAATTGGGACCAAACAAAGAAAGGTATTCGGCAACATATTGAAAAATTAAATTGAAACATGATAAAACCGTTTCAATGATGTGTTGTCTAAAACTTTCAATAAAATCTTATTGGCCAAGGCACTTATTCTCACTCATAGTTTGAGGCGGGGACAATGCCACCCTTCAAGTTTTAGAAACAAATTTCCCACCCTCCAACCAAATTTAATATTAAATACATTAGTAAATAGTAATAGTTCAGGGGCATTTTATCATTTTAAGATTAAAATTTTATAAAATATAAAAAAAAAATTTAACTTTTAAAAAATTTTAAAAATTTAAAAAAACTTAAGGTAACCACTACCTAGTTCTAGGAAAAGCTAGATCTGATCTCTCTATTCGATGAAGGCAGAAAAATCTGGTCGCCTCCAGTTTAGGCGGAGGTGATCAGATCCAACCACCTCCGCTAGAAAAATAAGCTAAAAATGACCATCCTTGGTCTTACCGACTGCATCTGATCTTTTTTTTTTTTTGGCGGAGCGGTCAGATCTAGTTGCCTCCACCTAACAAGGAAGCCAATCTGGCCTCCCTTGGAACCAAATGACCGGAAATAGTCATCTGGTTTCGTTATCGGTGGCCACCGCTGTCGACAACGGCGGCGGTGGCTGCTTTAAATGTTTTTAAAATTTTAAAATTTTTTTATATTTTTTTAAAATATTTTTATTTAAAAATTATTTTATAATTTTATTATAAATTTTTAATTTTTAAAAGGGTATTTTAGTCATTTTAGTATAAAAATTATAAAAAATGCTTCCAAGGGTGGGAGACTGGCTTTTTGAAACCTTGGGGTGGCAGTTGGGTTCTGTCTCAAACTATGGGTGGGAACAAGTCCTTTAGTCAATCTTATTTAATCGCTTTCACGTAAGATGCCATCTTCAAGCCTATGTTTTCAATTTGGGTATTCAAGGCCTAGCCCAAGTTAGGCGAAAGCTTTTTTGTCTCAATTATAAGAGGCCTATAAGCCCAACTCAGAATAACATATAAAAACCTTAACAAACTAATTTTGAATGGAATATTAGTAAATCTTAGTCACAATTTTTAATGCAAATTAATATAAAGAAAATTGAATACAAAAATTAAAAACTCACCTTAGAAAAAAAGAATATTATGGCAACAGAAGTTGAAGTTAATAACGTTATAATTCTATATATTCCGTTCACCTATTGGTTATGATTTGAGGCACTATTCAAGTTGAAGTTAATGAAATTCATGGGCAATTTGCAGCCAGAGATATGAACATGACTTGTAGTTTTCAAGCCTTTCTCACCAAAGAGAACACAAGAAAGAAAACAAAGTGCTTCCCCTCATGGACACTCCTTTACCGTTAGTAAGACTTACAGTAATTGGAATGCCTTGATATGACGTTGAGCAATAGCATTTTAATTATTGAAACCCACCTCATCGGCCTGTTTTCCCTGCCCAATAATGCAATACGAAAGTTAATCTTCAGCCACACAAGAATCCAGCAATGGATTGTTCAAGGTCTCCCATTTGGAAGAAGATGTTCACTATGTTCATGTTCATGTATATATCACTTTAATTTGTCAAAACTGATTAGGGTTTTAGTGAGGTTTATTATGAGGTAGTCTTCCATCATTTTAGTAGGCCAGCAGTTGGTGTGAATTGTAGCAGTCCAATGTTGGATTATGACCCTAATGCTTGTTGCTGTAATGCCCACGTCGCTTCCTGGTCTGGCTTAGCTTTGTGCTGTTCTAACGTATGCAGATTTTCTAAATAATAATATGTCATCATTGAAAAATATTGGGAAGATAAGTATGAGTCTTTCACGGGAATGTGTGGGACTGTTTGTCTTTGTTATAAAGTATTCAAACTAGTTTATATGTTATTCGATTAAATTGACTTGTTTATTTATAATTTTTTTAGATTTAGAAATAAAAAAAATAAGTATTCTATTTATAAGTTATTTTAATCAAATGTATTACTACATTATCTTTATTTAATTTTAAAATTTTATTATCTAATATTATTTGATTAATTAAAATAATTTACATTTTTATAAAAAATTCATGTGTGTTCATACGAAAGCTTTAAGTTTCATTGTTATTTTTTCATCAACAAGTTAAATATCATCATCTTTTGTATTTTTTTTGTACTTTGCAATTATGTTTATTTACATATATGAATTTATTAATTTAATTTTTAAAGATATAAACTCTTTTTACATATTATGGAATTAGGGATTTTGATATATATGTTTTTTATTGATTAATTTGTTTTTCTACGTCAATTTAAATAGATTATTCATATTACTTTAAATAAATCTAATAAAATATTTGTTTATTTAATTTTAAAATTAAATTTTATGACAATATGATCAAAATATATTTTCATAATATTATACTATTAAGTTAATATAATTTATTATTTTTATAAAATAATTTAGTACTTTTTTAATTATTTTAATAATAAAATATACTTATAAATCATATTTTATTAAATACATTAACTATTTATTAATTATTTATAAGTACTTTAACCAAACACATAACTGTTTAAAATTTCAAATATTTATAAGCTCAATTTAATTTATAAGTACTAACTGTTTTTAAGTTAATTTTCATGAGTTAGACTAAACAAAATTTATATTTCTTTTAAAATATAGATTTCATAATAAATTGTACATCTAACTAACGGCAAATGATAAAATTTGAGTTCAATCTTTTAGCGTTAAAGATTTGAAGCTCATAAATTTTGTATTTTAATATTTATATGTATTCATGATTAACATCGATCAATTATATTTAAAAAATACATACTTTTATTGTTGAGAATTCTTAAAACTCCTTGAATGTTCCATGTGCTCATGTCATCATTATTAATATCTTACAATACATTATAAATATAATATGATATGATATGATATAGACGAAAAATGATAATATCTTAGAACATATAAGAAATTTATATGATAAAGTGGGTATATCATATTATACAATACATATTATTGATACACTTTTTTAGAAAAATAATAATATGATAAAGTGTATTTGAAAAATTTTTAAATTCCGAAAATACTTATGATATATTCTGAAATGATAATATAATAATTATAATTTATTATTATTTTTTTATTATTATTTAAGATAAATATGTGTTATATGATATGATATGATGTAAAATATATATATAAAAAAAAAAAAAAGGTTTTCAATATTAAATAGGATACATGATTTGACAAATATGATTTATATTCAAACAATTTGATTTTTACCCTTAAAACATTAATATAATTAATTAACATAATGAGATTACATGGATTGGAATTGATTCCAATCAAATTTATTCCACTTGTATGTGTGTGTATGTGTTTTTTTTTTTTTTTTTTTTTTTTTACTTCTTTATAGATTTCTTTTTCTCTAAGTTTTAATTTTAGTGAAAAAGTGATGACGCTACAAACTTTAATTATAATGAAAGTAGTAATTAAAACAAATTTTGGCTTAAAGTCAACTTTAGATAGATCCAGGAGAATTATAACAAATGGAATTTTGTCTAACAGGAGTAGGCATGGAACCTCTTTTACAAAGATTTGAAAACAGCTTAATAAATTCTCTTCCCCCCAAAAAAAAAAATAGATAAGGGTATCTTTTAAAACAAAATCTAAAAAGAGAGTATAATTCTGATGGCAAGAGAATTTTAGGTTTGCTTTAATTTGGTATATTTTTGGTTGATGCCCAATCACCAACAGTAACATATACCAACACAAATCTATGCTTTGATACTCAGGGATAATTATAAATTATTAAATTGGCCAAATAACCATGTTCAACCTAAATTTTGGTAAACTGATGATTCTCTACTCTTTAAATTTGAAAATTCAAATTTTGTACACATTCCTCAAAATTAAACTTTAGTGTTGTCAATTAAATAACATTTTTTAATCATTTTGCATAACATATAATAAGTTTAATACTACTTACACCTCAAATAGTATAATCAAATAACATATTTATCTTAACTACTTTATTTTTTTTCTCCGTATTTTTTTCTTCTTTTTATTTCTCATTTTTTAGTTATCAGAAAAGCATCTAATGAAAATTAACATTTATAAATTGGTGATTTCTAGATTTGAGGGATGAGTTATGGGTTGAAGGAGAAGTGGAAAGATGGATTATAGTCCCACCTATTATTGTCAATTTTTCCCTCTTTTTTTTCTCTTTTTTTTTTTTTTTTTGGTCAAAATCTCTACGATAACTCAATATTTTTCTCTCTTTTTAGATAAATCAAATCCCAATTCATTGAAAGCGAGATTTAGGCTGGAAAATATGAAAGTAAACAAATTGAGGCTCATGTTGCCAACAACAATGCCTTAATTTGACTCTATAAATAAGCTATTTATTATGTTATTGAAGATTGTAAAGCAAATGAAAATTGTGGTAATATGGGGGTGGGGTGGTTTGATTGCATGAGAATGGTGATAGTGGTTTACGGGGAGGGATAGTGGTAGAGAGTTTGAATGGAGGGTTTGGGTGGTGGTGAGAAATTTTATAAATTTATGTTATTAACCTTGGGTAAAAAAAAAAAATTAATATTTTTATTAATTTTATAAACAAAAAATGGAAAATAAAAATTTTAAACTTTAAATGATTGAAAAATAGAATTTCATCCAAGTTTGGGTAGGAAAGAGTAATTTGACCCATTGTATTAAAGGATACTTAGCTTTCCTGAAATACCCACCTAGCACAATGAAAAAAGAAGGTAATTTTATACCTCGTTAGAAGCAAGGAATCTAATCAGGCTTTGTACAGAAGAGTGGAGCGTTTGTGACATATAACTAGATTAAAATAATTTTCTTGCTTGTGAAAATCTTATCTAACAACAGTAATTCAGATTAATTAAAAAAAAAAATCTGGGGGCTCTTGGTGAATTCTACAAAGTTCTGTATTTTAAATTATAGCCAAACTGCCACTCAAGATTTTGCTTAATGATAGTTGTCACCCTAAAAGTTTTAAAAGTCAAATAGTCATTTCTAACTAAAGTTAAAAGGGTAATTTTATCTTTTTGAATTAAAAAATAAAAATAGATTTTATACAAATATTAAAATATAAATTTAAAATAAAGAAATATTAAAATAATAATAAATATTTAGTAAATTAATAAAAATTTTAAAAATAAAACCTTTAATCTATCAGGTGGTTAGAAATGATTACTTGGTTCTATTGACAACTTAATTTGACCACCATGATAGAGAATGTGGCCAAATTTGATTATCTTCACTATCTAAAATAGTAAAAAATAGTCAATGTCAAGCAGTTTGACTGTTTTCAACCTTTTTCGTCTCTACTAGATTTTTGGTAGTTAAATTTGACTATTTCTGTCATCGTGATAATCAAATTCGGTTTCTAATAGAACTAAATAACCGTTTCTAATCATCTGTTGAAGTTAAAGGTAGTCATCATTATCGATGGTTATTGTTTTTTTAAATATTTATTAAATTTTTTAAATTTTTATTGATTTTTAAATTTTTATTATTATTTTAATATTATTTATATTAAATTTTATTTTAATATTAATATTATTAAATTTTATAAATAATATTTTGATTTTTTTATAGAAAAAGGACGAGTATTTGGTTAAATTTTGATGAGTGAGACGTTGTGATTTAAGGAAACCTGGGGTGGGAATTGGTCCGTTTGGCCTCTAAACTATTTGTAAATGACAATCGTACAGCAGCTTTTTATCATTTGTGCTTTGGCAAGTGCAACAAATTATCAGTCTCTTGCAGCCGCATCTTCATCTCCTACTCTATCCACTCACTATTCAATTTGCCTTCCAAAACTGTTCTTAAGATATCCAATACACTCAAATGAATGACTTTAATCTGTCTCTCATCATTATTTCTTTCTACAGATATAAATTAATGTTACAAAATTACTATAAAGCTGGTTGGATAAGATTCCAATTTCAAACTCAAATCTCTGTTCACAAATTCGTGAAGATTTTAATTTTTCCTATTCTTATTTTGGTTCTTATCAAAGAATTCTCCTTCCATTTAAAGATAAACCAAATATCCGATTTTAGTAGTCAAATTGTCACCCATAGTTGTAAAACAAATTAGTCTTTATATTTTTTTAACTTCGAAGTATTTCCCTTGATTTTTATGTTGGGCACATTTTACATGGAAATGGTGTTCAAACCAGAAAACTTCCGTGCAAACATGTGGAATAATTAAATTCAATGTTTCACCTTTGTATTCGAACAATAATTCAGCTCATCAATCAAAGGCAACAAAATTATAAGCCTTTACATAAAAAATAGTAACATCGAAATCCGAACCCACATAATGCTCTTGAGAAATTAAATTAATAATTTTTTAAGTGTTTTTTGTATGATTTTCAGGTTATACATCGAGCAGAGAATGCCATCAAAATCAGGTAAAATAATTGCAGAAAATTTATGATTAAAACAGAAAGAAGAAGAAGAAAGTGCAAGTTTCCGAATGTCTCGGCTTCACCTTGCCGCATAATCTGTAATTAGGTAAATAAATTCTGGTTTCTGGATTTGCCAAAACCATAAGCTTTCAAAGAAACTTCAAATAAACCATATATGGGGTCTCAGGGTTTGGATTATAATTAATTTTTCATTACAATCTCAGAAAAAATTTACATTTCCCGAATGAGAAAGGAAGGAAAAATCGGAGAAACTCAAACTAAAACTATTACAAGGGGCACAAATTATCTATAATTAGTGGTTCTGATCTGAGGACTCGTGTGAATTCATGTTCCCACTTT
Organism: Anacardium occidentale; assembly: GCA_026122585.1. Taxonomy (NCBI): domain Eukaryota; kingdom Viridiplantae; phylum Streptophyta; class Magnoliopsida; order Sapindales; family Anacardiaceae; genus Anacardium; species Anacardium occidentale. Next base: position 223,900 of record JAJEJH010000538.1, read on the forward strand.
GTACCTGATCACCATCATCACCAGCTCTACCACTCTGAAGCTTCACCTCTTCCTCCTCCAGTTTTTCATTCTTTTCACTACTGCAAGAGCAAGTTTTGTTATTGTCATCACCGAAAGAAGACGACCTACTGGACATTGGTGTGGCCAAGAACGTTGGCTTCAATTCTCCAGCCATAATCACCAATAACTTCTCTTCAAAAACCTGAGGTGGTTTCTGATTCTCACCATCGTTTTTCCCGTCTCCAGCCTCCAAATCACGTTCTTGGTTGCCATTCTCTCCGCTGTCTAAATACCCCGAGAGCTTCCAGTATGAGCAGGCGAGAATCAAGAGAGCGAAAGCGATCAAACCCAGCATGGCGGCCAAGCCGCCGAATAAATACGGCACCGGAGAGTGCCACGGCGAGTGTGACAGCGAGGCATTTTGTGGTGCCACGTGGGTGGGTTGCCGGGGAGTTTCCATGTTGAATTTATATTAAAGTTTTTGAGAGAATGAACGAAGAGGAAAAAAAATTTATGTTTCGTCTACAGAACGGAAAGATACAAGAGAATTTGTATTAAAGCGTGGATGATGAGGGAAGAGAGATGAGCTTCAAGTGTTATTTATAGAGAAGTAAAGTGAATAGAAATATAAATATACACTTGTGATTTGTGTCGTCATTCTGTATGCAACTGGGGCCATTAGGGTTCTCGAGGATTATCAGTATGAAAAATTTTATTGAGATTCCGCATTGCAGTCGTAAGGCCTATAATTTCAGTATCATAGAGTTTAGAAACTGAGCACAGTAGAACACAATAGACGAACATAAAGTTGGCAAATTTCATTGCCACTTGTCAATCTAACACAAAAGAAATTGAGTTAAAGTAAAAAACATAAAATTTAATTTGAATCAATTCAATATAACTTGTAATTAAATTAGATTGTATTTGAATCGAGACAAAAGTATCTCAAATGTTTAAGCAAATTATAGAATTTGTTAAGGATAAATTAAATAAATGTTGAAGAACAAATATCAAGAGCAATTAAAATCCTTACATATTATATATTGTTATATCTCTATATAATTGTAATTATTGTAATTATATTTTATTTTTATTTAAAAATATCCTTTTATTTTTAGTATTGAAAATGAGATTAATTGTTAAGATTATTGACATGTTTTAAACAGCATTAAGATGAAAATTTTTAAACCATTCCTAAATAAGATAAAATGATATGTTATGTATTTTGTTAGGTTGGATAATTTGGTAAAGAAATTAAAATGTTAAAACACTTATAAGAGTGAAAATAATAAACAATTTTAGATTAATTTGGGTTATATCAAATCAATTCAAACATGGTTTAAATTAAAAATTTTTCATATGATCTACATTAGATCAGAATTAAAAATTTTTACCTAAAATCTAAATTAACAAAATATAAAGATGACATAACAAAAACTGTCTCGAGCGAATATAATGAAATGATTTTAGGGAGGATTTTCAATGGTTGAATGACACAGATTAGAAATATATGCGTACCATATACAAGAGTGTTATTGGATAGAATAAGAATAGGAATAAATAAATTAAAAAAAGGAGATTAAGAATAAAAAATTGCATAGGCATATTAAAGCTTCTTTAATTCCATCATGACGGGACCAATAATGGTTCCATTTGCTCTCAAATCATCCAAATTAGAAAGCCCCCTCAAGAGCTGCACGTGTAAGTTCTAAATTTGCATATTAATACCTATTTTGTATTTACACAGTTTGATATAATACGGTTTATAAAAATTTTTAAATTAATCTGAAAAATATTAAAAAAATTTCAAATCAAATTAAATCTTTTTAGATTTTTTTTTTTTTGGTAATTAATAGATTTTAAATTATACTAAATTTTAAAAAAATACAATTTAGTGTTATTTAGATTATAATTCGAATCTAATATTGAACTATACTTATCAAGTAATGAAATAAATATTTAAATAAATACAAAATATATAATAAAATATATAAAAATTGATAAAATAAATATAAAAAATGATACATCTAATTATATAATAAAAAATGATGTTAAATACAATTTTGTTTATATACATATTTTAAAAAAATATGGTTTTATTTGGTTTGAAATTCGCTCAAATCTTAATTTAAATCATAATTTTTTTAAAAAAAAATTATTTATTAAAACCAAATTATTTAATAAATTAAATTAAATTAAATTATAATTTTAAACAAATCAATCGACATCATCCTGTTGCAAACGACGAATCCTCTAATCTTTATAAAACAAGGGTAGAAACGGTTTCGAAAAAGCTCTTGAAAACCTTAAAACTTTGGCGCTAGTAGTAATAAATAGAGGCAAAGCAAGAGAAACGGTTTTATAAATAAATCGGAATATGTATATGTGTTATGAGCCATTCAAAAATTCGAAAGAACTTAGAAAAAAAAAAAAAAAGATCATGACTCTGGCGTAACATTATTTGAAATTTGATATTTTCACAGGAAAAATTATGAGTTTTCTGGGGGCCAAAGGACATTTTCCCACCCATAGTTTGAGGCGGGGACAAAGTCCCACCCGCCTAAGTTTAAAAGCCGCTTTTCCCACCCATCACCCAATTTTTTATTTAAAAATAATGGATATACAGTAATAATCAGGGGTAATTTTGTCTTTTTAATTTTAAAATTTTATAAATTAATAAAATAAAAAATATAAATGAAAAATATTGGGTGTGGCCTTCTTAAAAAATTTTGAATTTTGGGTCAGTTACGCGAGGCCGCACGCTGGCGTGGTCGCTATTAGTTCAGGTTACTTCGCCATCGTTCTGGAGGCCAGACTGCCTTCAGCCAACCGCCGCCCAGCGGGAGGAGCGTCGATTCGCCGCCCGCTCTCAAATAATAATGGCCGGAGATCTTTTAGAGTGGGGCCACGTCGTCTTTAAGGCCGCTTTCGCCTTTATTTCTGGCGGAGGCGGCCAGATCTGGCCACCTCCTCCAAAACTGGAGGCGGCCGATTCGGCCGCCTCCACCGAGCGGGGAGGCCAGATCTGGCCTTCCCTGAAACCAGGTGGCCGGAAATGGCCACCTGGTCCTATTATGAGCGGCCACCGCTGCCGATGCCGGCGACAGTGGCTGCTGTGATTTTTTTAAATTCAAAAATTTTTAAAATTTTTTTCATTTTTTTAATATTTTTTATATTTAAAAATTATTTTATATTTTTATTATAAATTTTTAATTTTTAAAAGGGTAATTTAGTAATTTTAATAAAAAATAATAAAAAAAATAGGCCACGGGTGGGAAAAGCGGCTTTTAAACTTAGGCGGGTGAGACTTTGTCCCCGCCTCAAACTATGGGTGGGAAAATGTCCTTTGGCCTTTTCTGGGCGATGTAAAGGTGGTTCAGGTGGATTTAGATCGAGTAGGTCCTATTTATTTGCAACTAACAAGCAGGTCCACCAATATTATATGCTTTGCCGGCCATCTCCTTTTTCCTTGTCAATAATAGACAATGTATTTTCACAACTCTTCTTTTATGTGTATGTAACGAATATTTTGCATATTATCCTAGAAAAAAAAATTCTGTAAGTAATTTCTACATAAAATTTTAAAATACAAACTTCTAAGTTCTCTGATAAGGTCAGGTGTGTTAGCTGCTATTGCGTCTTTCACATGTTAGAATTACATATAAATGTAAAAATATAAATGATAATATTTTATTTAGAGGGTAAAATGGTATTGACACTTTATTAAGAGCAAAACTATCTTTTTAACAACCGGTATATAAGGTCATTCAATTGCATTTGATGGGCCGTTATACATTGTAAAAAGAAAGAAGAAACCTAGCTCTCAAAATTCATTGAATTCAGTACCTATTCCATCTAAGATTTTTAGTGGGCATTTTGGAAGCACTGACTTTCAATCTTGATGAAGATGACCTGCTTGGGGGAAAAACTGCAGCACCAATTTTCAGAACACAGAAATTTACCATAATAGGAGGTACGCTTCGGATTCTGAATTTTTTTATTGTTTGGTTATTATTGGATAACATGCATGTTTGTGTGAAATATCTCGATGTGAAGATAGTCTTTTTAGGCATTAGTTTGGGGTTAGAAAAGAGATTTATAGTGAAAGATCAACCTCAATAAGTTTTGGGGGTAGAATAGTCTTTTTAGAGAAGCTTTATATGAGTTGTGCTTGACACTTGCCCGTGTGTCTTAGAAACATGTTGTGTGCCTTATGTGTGAAGAGCACGACAGTGTGCTTCAGATGTATACAATCGTATGTCTTCCTTGGGTCGTACAACTATATAAATAGAGATTTCGCATTTTCAGCCAACTTACCCAGTTCTCTTTTTCTTCCTTCTTAGCTAACCTTAATTAATTTTCATTGAGAAAAGCCAGTTTTTAGCAACTAATCCAGTCAGGATTCAGTCAAAGTTAGAGAGATAAAGATCTTTAGTAGCTCTAGGTAAGTATTTTCTTACCTTTTCTTAGCATGTAAATCCCTAGGTAAGTTTATTTAGTGATTTAACATGACTTTGAGATGTTGAGGTTGTGATAGAAGTGTGTAGTTGCTTGTTTGTGTGCTAGAATAAGGTTATTTAGAGAGACTTTGTGATTGGGAGAGTTTGATCAAGTTTTTGGGTTTCCTAGGCGTATTATTATCGAAGCAACGTAGACACATGACTATGTGCTCGTACGCATACAACCGTGTAGTCCCATTTCAATAGTAACACGCCCATGTATAGTTATCATGCACATTTGGACAAGTTCGGACACATACCCATGTTAGTGGAGAACATGCTCGTGCTTGCTCCCAATTCCACACGCTCATGTATATGTAACACAAGAGTATTGTGAGTGCTATTACATGCCTGTGTATATAAGGACATAACTGTGTGTTTGGCATACATGCCCTTATGTCCTGAAACACACGCTCGTGTAATAAGTCAAGTTTAACATAATCATTTTCAAAAGTGAGCACGCCCAAGCAAACTCCCATGTGCCTAGTGAAAGCAATATAACAAAAAAAAATAAATAGCATAAAACAAAAAAGAAAAGAAAAATAGAAGATAAAAGATAAAATATGTCTAGAATCACACTTTAATCTCACACAAGTATAAGAAACTCATCAACAGACTAAAACAGTATAATCTAGTCATAAGTTATGATCAAAAAATAGAATTAAAGATAGACATAGAATAGAAACAGGAAAACAAAAATAAAAAGCTGGCAGAAACATAGCAGAACACAGAACTTATTAATAAGCTTAATAAGTCACAGAATTAGAAGCTTTAGTAAGAAACACAAAATAAAACTATAATTGCTAATTCAGTGAGATAAATTGTAATCAGAGAAAATGAGATAATAAAATTTCATATATGAATAACATCTTTCAATATAACATGCCATGACAGTTTTTTCAAAAAGGGATCAAGTGATTCATATGCTTCATAGGCAGAAACATAAAAGAATTTAGCTAAGACCCAAAAGAACTTAAGAGTACTTTACATTCCAGATACAAATTTAAAAAAAATGAGAAAAGATAATGAAGTGAAAAAGAAAGCTGAATGTGTTAAGACACAATGATCTAGACTCTTTTTCATACCGTATTGCATATGTATACCCATATATGTACTTATGACATGGCATGAAGTATAATTTGAATAGTAAGATAAGCTTAAAAAGAGAAAATAAGTTATAAGACTAGTTAAGAACTAAGTTAAGTTCTTCAGATAAGTAATCAAACTAGTAATAAACTAGATAAAGTTTATCAAATTAAAGATCTGATTAAATAAAGAAACTTAGAAAAAGAGAGCTTAGAGCCTTGTGACCAGTCACAGGGATAGATTAGAGTAGGTTTTCTTAAGGGTAGAGATAGAAGATACTTACTAAGTGACTCATCCTTCTCAGTTTTTTTTCTCACAAGTTAGTATTTTTGGAGGAGCTAAACTAAAGCATAAGATAGTTAGAGAGTGGGATATAGCTAAAGTAGGCCTTCACAATTATTCCCAGTTTTCTCTCTCTTTTTATATATATATATATAGTTTTCAATATATGACATGTTGGCTTGCATGCTTTATATTACTCATGTATATGATATACATTATCATGTATGTTTTCAGATATGAGTAAATATAATAATAAAGCATAAGTTTTCCTTTGAGATATTGTATATGGTTTCAGTATTAGCTTTCACTTGCATTACGTATATCTATATACATGTTTTAGTATAGTTTATGTGTACAACATGCATAGTATATTTATAAAATAATAACATTTAATATGTAATATTTTTAGTATATTGTATAATATTTTCATTATAATTATGTTCTTACATTTCCTATAGTGCATGTGTAGCATCCTAGATCCGAAAGCTTTTTCGGTTAGAGTTTCGGGGTGAAAAATCAAATTCAGAGAGAGATTGGGAGTCTGGTAAGTTCAGAGGTGAGTTGGTAAGTTTTCGAAGCCATGTGGCTTCCGTTTGAATCCTTTCGGAAGGATTCGATTAGGCGAGAGAGCGGGAAATAAGTGATGCTTATTTTCCCTGGTGCACGACCGTGCATCATTGGTGCACGCCCATGCGTGGCATAGTATATAAGTGAGCCGTGAGCATTATGTCATTTTTCTCACCCGAGTTTTTCTCTTTTGCCAAAGTTTCTCTCTTCCAATTGCAGCTCCCATTCCTAGAGAAGAAATTCAGCAACCGGTTCCTCCTAATCCGGTTAGAGAGCAAAGAGATTAGTGTTAAGAGAAGCCTTCCGAAGCATGGCGAGAGGTAAGTGTTCCCTTACCTTTTCCTTGAGTTTCCCGGCTTGTTTTGTGCTTCTTGATGCCATGGATGTGTTCCTTGCATGTTGATGATTGTTTGGGATGCTTATATTACCTTGCATGTTGATTTGGATGATAAATTTCCACCCTTGAAGCATGCATGTGTGTATGTATGGCTTTAGAAAGAGAAAGAAGAAGTTTCCATGGCAAATTTGTGATGAATGAGTGCATGTTGCATGTGAAGCCTGAATTGTGGTAGTTGATGTGCTGGGAATGTATATTTGAAGTGTTATTGCAATTGGATGTGTTTTGGTTGGCCGTCTTGTGCATTTTCCAAGCGGTGCTTTGTTGAAGAACCAGACGCACGACCGTACGCCTGCATGGCACGGCCGTGAGCCTGTGTTTCTCCAGATGCACGCCCGTGTGCACGACGTGTGCACGGCCAGAAAATGTACATGCACGCCCGTGTGTCCGCATATGCACGCCCGTGCGTAGGCATTTTCAGTGAAGATGAACAGTGAATTCCAGTAGCTTGCACGACCAGGCGCACGACCAGCGCATGGTCCCGTGCGTCCTGGCTCACACTCGTGCACTTCGATGCACGCCCGTGCATCAGCAGTTTTCATAAAAAAATAATATTAAATGAGTAATTAAGCATGCGAATTCCGAACAAGGGCTAATTGGCTTCAGATAAGCATCAGATGAGCATGAAATCAGATAATAAGCTACATATGCATATCATGGCATTTCATGTAGCTTCAGAGAGGATCAGGGGATCCAGATTCAGCGATTTTCAGAACCCGATGTACGGATAAGAGTATAGGTGGAACACGAGGGGGCATCTGTGGGATTCAGCTTCTGACACCAGTCAGGATGCTCAGTAGTATTTCAGTTTCAGCTCTCTGACACCAGTCAGATCGTAGTAGTACAGGATACAGATTTAGCTTTCTAGCCAGTAGCTAGACGGTTCAGCCCACATGGCCAGGATGTCGAATCCCTGTGTTCACCAGTCTGATCAGCACAGTAGGTACCATCGGGTACAGAGAGGTATTCAGATGCATGCATCTAGTATTTTCAGTTATCATGACATGACATACATATCATGACATGAACACATATGATAATAATGAATGAATGAGGTCCAGATGATCAGTTTTCAGATACCAGCAAGCGTGTAGATGTATGATTAGGGCCAAGGCCCAGGTATGTTTGATTTACATGTTGTTTGTGCTTGCTTGGGTATTGAGGGAAGTAAGGAGCGCTTACTGGGTGATCATTATCACTTATCCCCCTCCTTCTTTCATCCTTTTCAGGTGGTTCGTGCTGGGTTCGAGGAGCGGTTGGATCGAGGCTGACGGAGAGGGCATGCACACACCCCGCGATCAGTATGTATATGAGTTTTGGACCTGTGTGGTCATTTTGTAAATGTTCTTGTATCCTGATGTGCAAAAATAGTATATGTATATGTGAAAAGGCCAATGGGCCCATTGTACAAAACAGTTGTATATTTTTCAGATGTATTTCAGAAAAGCTTCCGCATGTGTAAAATTGTATAGTTCCAGGATGAGATTTTTATTTTTCGTAGGATTCCCGTCGCGGGTACCCATATTTTCAGAAGATTAATAAAAAGCTCTCCCAATTCAGTTTTCAGTAGCAGAGGGGTACTCGTGGCGGCGGGTCTTACATTTGTTGGTATCAGAGCAAAGTTGTAAGTGTGTGGTGCTTTTTCTCTCCTTCGCAGTCGTCGTCCAGACCCTCCTCACAGCACAGTCAGGTATTTATTTTCCAGCTTTGATTGTGATATGTGTTTCTAACCCCTTGTTTGTTGGTGATGCTATAGATAGAGAGGAGTATGTCCCTAGATGTCTAGATGAGATAGACAGTAGTTCACCCGCCCATCCTATGAGTGTTAGTGATAGGCGGCGATCTCAGAGTACCTCCCATGTGTCGATGAGACCCGATCAGTTGAGAGATATGATTGGGGATGTGGTCAGAGAGAGCCTCCAGCAAGCTGGAGTGGGTGTTGTTCATGAGCCAGATAGGGTTACTCCTCCTCAGTTTGAGAGTCATCAGATTCCGAGGAGAAGACATTCCCAGTCACAGCATCAGTCTCAGCCGCAGTATCAGCGACAATATCAGTATCAGTCGCAGCCTCAGTCAGTTAGAGAGAGGCATCAGTATCCAACTGGTTATGCAGATTCCAAACAGAGTATGAATACAGATACAATGGGTACCAGTTCTTCAGGTAGACTTCACCCGATCTACCGTATGCCAGGGCCGTATCAGCCAGCCAAATTCAATGGATCCAGGGATCCAGCAGTGGCAGAGGATTGGATAGAGTCAGTGGAGAGTGTCATGGGCCTCTACACGTAATCAGAGATAGAGAAAGTTAGATATGCAGTGTTCCATCTGAAGGGTGATGCCAAGGTCTGGTGGAGTCTAGCCAAGGCTTCCATCAGCAAGGAGCAGATGACATGGGCAAGATTCAGACAGCTTTTTGATGCAGAGTATAGGAGTATGGAGGTAATTTATGCCAAGGCCCAAGAGTTTATTGATTTGGCTTAGGGGTCGAGTTCAGTTAAGGAATATGCTACCAGGTTTAACGCATTAGCGAGATTTGTCCCGAGTTTGGCAGGGACAGAGTTAGGCCGAGTTCAGAAGTTTATCCATGGGTTACATCCTGCAATCTACAAGGATGTGATGACAGGTCCAGAGCCTTCCCAGAGATTCAGTGATGCCTTGGGGAGAGCACTTAGATCCGAGGCCGGTTTACAGAAGATGGGTGCTATGAGCAGAGCATCCGAGAGAGATCAGAGGTCAGATGACAGAGATAGGGGTAAGAGGCCGATGTCAGCCAGGAGATCTACCCGAGGTTTCCAGAATCAGAGGCAGAGAGTCGCACCCCAGCCACCACAGTGTACCAGATGTGGCAGACGCCATACGGGAGAGTGTATGGTTGGCCAGATTGTTTGTTATTGGTGCCATCAGCCAAGGCACATGATGGCAGCATGTCTAGCCAGATTAGGTACGAGTGCTGGTGCTGGACCGGGTCGAGGTGGAGCTGGTCAGTTCAGAGGCCGAGGTGGTCCACCCAGAGGCGGAGTCAGAGCAGAGAGAGGTGGAGCAGATGTTCCCAGAGTTGGTGAGAGAGCACCTGATGAAGGTGTCGGTCCTTCCGGAGTTGGCGGAGGCAGAGCCAGAGTTTATGCTATTCACCAGGAGCAGGCAGAGGCCATTCCCCACGCGGTGACTGGTCAGTTACTTTATTTCGATACTCTATTATTTGTTCTTGTTGATTGTGGGGCCACACACAGTTTTGTATCATGGAGTGTAGTTGACAAATTAGGGGTTGACCCTACTGTGGCCAGTAGGAGTATCCATGTGGAGATGCCAGATGGGGGATTTGTGTTGAGTGATAGAGTTCTCCTAGATCAGGAGATCGAGGTCATGAGTAGACAGATGTTGATTGATTTGATTCTGCTGGAGTTGACAGATTTTGATATGATATTAGGGATGGATTTTCTGGGTAGATATGGTGCAGAAATAGATTGTGGAAGGAAGAAGGTGAGATTCCACATAGGCCCTGATCAGTTTGTGTTTGGTGAGGGCAGAGTAGACAGTCTGATGATCTCCAGTATTCAGGCGAGCAGATTGTTGAGATAGGGTTGTGTCAGATACTTGGCCAATGTGGTGCGTAGCAGTTCAGTGGGTCCGAGTATCGAAGAGGTGCCAGTGGTCAGAGAGTTTCCAGATGTGTTTCCAGATGAGTTGCCAGGGTTACCTCCAGACAGAGAGTTGGAGTTTAGTATTGAGCTTCTCCCAGGTACGACTCCAATTTCTAAGGCTCCGTACCGGATGGCTCCAGCTGAGCTTCAGGAGTTGAAGAAACAGCTTCAGGAGTTGACAGATAAGAGGTTTATCAGGCAAGGTTGTTCGCCTTGGGGAGCTCCGATTTTGTTTGTGAAAAAGAAAGATAGGTCGATGAGGATATGTATCGACTACAGAGAGCTTAACAGGGTAACAGTGAAGAACAAGTATCCCCTGCCCCGGATAGATGACTTGTTTGATCAGTTGAGAGGTGTAGCTGTGTTTTCCAAGATCGATTTGAAATCTGGGTACTATCAGGTCAGAGTGACAGATAGAGATGTTCCCAAGACAACTTTCAGGACCAGATACGGGCATTATGAGTTCGTGGTCATGCCATTTGGGTTGACTAATGCTCCAACGATCTTTATGGATCTGATGAACCGGGTGTTTCATGATTGCTTAGACCGGTTCGTGATGGTTTTCATTGATGACATTCTGGTGTATTCCAGGGGTGTAGTAGAGCATGCAGAGCATGTCAGATATGTGCTTCAGAGATTGAGAGACAGGCAGCTGTATGCCAAGTTTTCCAAGTGTGAGTTCTGGCTTGACAGAGTTACTTTTCTGGGTCACGTGGTTTCAGCAGATAGTATTTCAGTGGATCCCAGTAAAGTGGAGGCAGTTTTGAGTTGGCCAAGGCCGAAGACAGTAAAAGAGATCAGAAGCTTCCTTGGGTTGGCAGGTTACTACAGGAGATTCATAGAGGGATTCTCTAACCTAGCGAGGCCTCTCACTGCCTTAACTAGGAAAGATGTTCCATTTGTTTAGTCAGATGATTGTGAGACACGATTCTAGGAGCTTAAGCAGAGATTGACTAGTGCTCCAGTTTTGGCACTACCTCAGGAGGGAGTTGAGTTTGATATTTATACAGATGCGTCCCATCAGGGGATCAGGGCAGTCTTGATGCAGAGCGGTAGAGTCATTGTCTATGCTTCCAGACAGTTGAAAGATCATGAGATGAGATATCCCACTCATGATTTGGAGTTAGCTGCAGTGGTGTTTACCTTGAAGATTTGGAGACATTATCTTTATGGGGTCAAGTGCAGCATTTATTCAGATCATAAGAGTCTGAAATATTTCTTCACCCAGAGAGAGTTGAATATGAGGCAGAGGAGATGGTTAGAGTTGGTGAAGGATTATGACTGTGATATCAGATATTATCCAGAGAGAGCCAATATAGTGGAGATACTTTGAGTAGGCGAGTTGCCTTATCCAGCCTTTCGGTTCAGTCAGAGCTGCAGTATGAGATAGCTCGAGAGCAGATTGAGATAGTGACTACGAGATTCTTCAGATTACAGATCAGATCTTCTCTGTATGATGAGATCAGAGAGTGTTAGATGTCTGATGAGTGGACTCAGAGTATGCTTCAGAGGATGTCAGAGAGAGCAGTGTCAGACTTTGAATTCAGAGATGGGATCTTGAGATTCAGAGACAGAGTATGTGTGCCACAGAGTTGAGAGTTGAGACAGAGGATTTTGTCAGAGGCACACAGTACGGTGTATTCAGCACACCCAGGCAGTACTAAGATGTATCAGGATCTCAAGAAGAGTTTCTGGTGGTCAGGCATGAAGAAAGACATAGCAGATTTCGTTTCCAGATGTCTGATATGTCAGCAGGTTAAGGCAGAGCATCAGAGACCCTCAAGTTTACTTCATCCTTTGAGTATTCCTGAGTGGAAGTGGGAAGATATTTCTATGGATTTCATTTTCGGTCTTCCTAGAGTTCAGAGAGGATTTGATGGCATTTGGGTAATTGTGGACAGACTGAGTAAGTCAGCTCACTTTCTGCCAGTTAGACAGGGCATGTCTACAGATCAGTTAGGGAGGTTGTATATCAGAGAGGTAGTCAGACTTCATGGTGTTCCCAGGACCATAGTATCAGATAGAGACTCCAGATTCTTGTCAGCTTTCTGGAGGTCATTGCAGAGAGCCTTGGGGACCAGATTGTAGTTCAGTTCAGCTTATCATCCTCAGACAGATGGCCAGACTGAGAGGGTGAATAAGATTCTGGAGGATATGCTCAGAGCCTGTTGTATAGACTTCCAGACCGATTGGGCAGAGTTGATTCCTCTTATGGAGTTCGCATATAATAATAGTTATCAGGCGACGATTCAGATGGCTCCATTTGAGGCATTGTATGGTCGGAGGTGTAGATCTCCTCTTCATTGGGATGAGATTGGAGAGAGAGATTCTCTGGAGACAGTTGTGGGTCCAGAGATAGTGCAGGGCATGATTGAGCAGATCAAGATCATCAGGCAGAGAATGAAACAGGCCCAGGATCGACAGAAGAGCTATGCAGACAGAAGAACAGTAATGTAAAAGCTTAATATCAGAATGATGACACGTGAGAACCAGTTGGTTTCCTCTCGTGTATAAGTGTTGTTTCAGTATGTGATGTTGTGGCAATCCTCCGAGGAGGATTGGTTTAGAGTTAGAGATAAAAAACATTTACTGGGTGAATATACCACTTACTCCCTACTTTTTTTTCTCTTACAGGTCAGTATTTTGGGAGCTGGGAAGAGGAGATGGCTGCCGTTTGGGATCCATTTTGCTTTAGTTTTGTAGCATGTTTCGGTTTGCATGCTTGTTCAGTTCTATTTGCATGTAAATGTACATGTTTTATCACACACATATTTCGTAAATATTTTTACAATATGAAATAAAGTTTTTGGGCATATATATGTATATGTATACATTTGCACCACAAGTTTTCCGTTGCAACATTTCAGCTCAGTTTAAGTATTTTTGTTGGGTATTATTGGTAATATTTTTCTTATTTATTAATATTATATTATCATTAAATTATAGAAAAATAATAAACAGTAGTACCCAGTAGGAGTGTCTACATATAAGCAGTAACATGATATGATAAGATAATAGAAATTGAGAGATTTGGTGTAGCATCCTAGATTCGAAAGCTTTTTCGGTTAGAGTTTCGAGGTTAGAAATCAAATTCAGAGAGAGATTGGGAGTCTGGTAAGTTCAGGGGTGAGTTGGTAAGTTTTCGAAGCCATGTGGCTTTCATTTGAAATCCTTTCGGAAGGATTCGATCAGGCGAGCGAGTGAGAAATAAGTGATGCTTATTTTCCCTGGTGCACGCCCTTGCGTGGCATAATATATAAGTGAGCCGTGAGCATTATGCCGTGAGCATTATGTCATTTTTCTCACCCGAGTTTTTCTCTTTAGCCAAAGTTTCTCTCTTCCTTGCAGCTCCTCCCATCCTTAGAGAGGAAATCCAGCAGCCGGTTCCTCCTAATCCGGTTAGAGAGCAAAGAGATTAGTGTTAAGAGAAGCCTTCCGAAGCATGGAGAGAGGTAAGTGTTCCCTTACCTTTTCCTTGAGTTTGCTGGCTTGTTTTGTGCTTCTTGATGCCATGGATGTGTTCCTTGCATGTTGATGATTGTTTGGGATGCTTATATTGCCTTGCATGTTGATTTGGATGATAAATTTCCACCCTTGAAGCATGCATGTGTGTATGTATGGCTTTAGAAAGAGAAAGAAGAAGTTTCCATGGGAAATTTGTGATGAATGAGTGCATGTTGCATGTGAAGCCTGAATTGTGGTAGTTAATGTGCTGGGAATGTATATTTGAAGTGTTATTGCAATTGGATATGTTTTGGTTGGCTGTCTTGTGCATTTTCCACGCGGTGCTTTGTTGAAGAACCAGACGCACGACCGTACGCCTGCATGGCACGACCGTGAGCCTCTGTTTCTCCAGATGCACGCCCGTGTGCATGACGTGTGCACGACCAGAAAATGTACATGCACGCCCGTGTGTCCGCATATGCACGCCCGTGTGTAGGTATTTTCAGTGAAGATGAACAGTGAATTCCAGTAGCTTGCACGACCAGGCACACTACCAGCGCACGGTCCCGTACGTCCTGGCTCACACCCGTGCACTTCGATGCACGCCCGTGCATCAGCAGTTTTCATAAAAAAATAATATTAAATGAGTAATTAAGCATGTGAATTCCGAACAAGGGCTAATTGGCTTCAGATAAGCATCAGATGAGCATGAAATCAGATAATAAGCTGCATACGCATATCATGGCATTTCATGTAGCTTCAGAGAGGATCAGGGGATCCGGATTCAACGGTTTTCAGAACCCGATGTACGGGTAAGAGTATAGGTGGAACAAGAGGGGGCATCTGTGGGATTCAGCTTCTGACACCAGTCAGGATGCTCAGCAGTGTTTCAGTTTCATCTCTCTGACACCAGTCAGATCGAAGTAGTATTTCAGTTTCAGCTCTCTGACACCAGTCAGATCGTAGCAGTACAGGATGCAGATTCAGCTTTCTAGCCAGTAGCTAGACTGTTCAGCCCACATGGTCAGGATGTCGAATCCCTGTGTTCACCAGTCTGATCAACACAGTAGGTACCATCGGGTACAGAGAGGTATTCAGATGCATGCATCCAGTATTTTCAGTTATCATGACATGACATACATATCATGACATGAGCACATATGATAATAATGAATGAATGAGGTCCAGATGATCAGTTTTCAGATACCAGCAAGCGTGTAGATGTATGATTAGGGCCGAGGCCCAGGTATGTTGATTTACATGTTGTTTGTGCTTGCTTGGGTATTGAGGGAAGTAAGGAGCGCTTACTGGGTGATCGTTATCACTCATCCCCCTCCTTTTTCCATCCTTTTCAGGTGGTTCGTGCTGGGTTCGAGGAGCGGTTGGATCGAGACTGACGGAGAGGGCATGCACACACCCCACGATCAGTATGTATATGAGTTTTGGACCTGTGTGGTCATTTTGTAAATGTTCTTGTATCCTGATGTACAAAAACAGTATATGTATATGTGAGAAGGCCAATGGGCCCATTGTACAGAACAGTTGTATATTTTTCAGATGTATTTCAGAAAAGCTTCCGCATGTGTAAAATTGTATAGTTTCAGGATGAGGTTTTTATTTTTCGTAGGATTCCCGTCGCGGGTACCCATATTTTCAGAAGATTAATAAAAAGCTCTCCCAATTCAGTTTTCAGCAGCAGAGGGGTACTCGTGGCGGCGGGTCTTACATTTGGAGGTAGAAGCATGTTTAGAACATGGGAATGTGTTGTGTGTATTTTGTGATTCTAGAAGCATGTTAGATTGATTTGGCCATTATTGATGGGGAAAATATGTATATAGTAATGTATTTTACATGAGTATATGTTAAAATAGGTTTGATTGAAGTTTGGGTTGAGATTGGAGGTGAACTTGCACGTTTCATGCCTATGTGCTCGATGGATGCATGCCCATGCATTTGATAGATGCATGCCCGTGTAGTTTTATTTCAATAGGGTCACGGTCGTGTACACGAGGTGTGCACAACTAGAATTATGAGGGGGTCATGACGGTACGGGTTAGGGTTACAACCATGCGTATGTAGTAAAGTAGATTTTAGCTAAATTTTTTTAAATTTAGCATGGTTGGATTGCACAACTGGCATATGACCCATACACCTTCATGCAAGCCCGTGCATCTACGTATGCACGCTCATGCACTTAGTGAAATTAGAGATTTTCCTTTCCATTCAACAAAATATCAATAATAATTGAACATATGAAGTATTCTAAGTAGAATAAGAGAAAAAACAACAGATTAAGAATAAAAATAAGTAGAAAGAGGAAAGAGATATAGAAAATTATAGTGGAAAACTCTTTAGATCATAGAGAAAAGAATAGTAAGATAAAATATTTTTCTAGAATCACATTTTCAACTTATATAAGTAAAAGAAACTCAATATTAGTTTAAAACAATGTAATCTAGTGATAGACTACAATTAGAAAACAAAAATGAAAAACAAGAAAATAGTAACAAAAACACTACAAAAACAGTTATGAGACATATGATAAGAAAACCTGCATATACACACATAATACAGAACAACTTACGCAGAACTTATAAATAAACTTAACAAGTTACAGAAACAATAACTTCAGTAAGAAATATACAAAACAGAACTATAATAGGTGTACATCTAACCAGAATGTAATTAGTGGAAAAGAAAAAGAATAAAATATCATGCATGATATGTATTATATGGCATGATATCCCAATTCAGTTTTTTCAGAAAAGGATCAAGAAATCTATATACATATGTTTTTAAAATAGAAAGACAATGATCTAAATATCATTTTAAGGGTGAATATGAGGGGACACTTGTGAGTGTTGCACACTCGTTAGTTAAGGGAACCAGCATCAAGGTCTATAACTGTATTAGATATTATATATAAGCATATGCTAGTGTGCACCCAACAAACAATTTAGGTTTTAGTGATTAACATTCAGTATCATATTTAGATTCAGTTAATATGTACTGGTTAGTCAATTATTACCCGCATGTCAGTATATGATACTCACACGACTAGGGTGTTGAATCCCTATATTCATTGGTTTGTATAGCATAACAAGTACTTCGGATACATAGAGTTTTCAGATATAGATTTTTATTTAGTATTTTCAGTATTTTAGGATCTTCAGATCCTAACAATATTTTTAGAAAAATATTTTCAAAAAATGGGTTCAAGGGCCTAGTTATGATTTTCAGCATCATTAGGTATGATTTTAACATACTTCATATTATGTCATATCTAACATGAGATTAACCAGAACAAAGAAACTATAATATGTATTAGTAAAATGATAAAGAAACTATCAGATAGACTGATAACTAACAATACAGTTATGTAATACCAAAAATATAAGTACATACAGAACACCATATACATAACAAAATAAACAAGTTTACAAAATAAGTCATGATAGAATAGTAGATGAGAAACTACACAACTATGAATCAAAACACAGATAGTAAAATAAAAGGGAAATAAACCATGAATAATAAACAGAAAATAACAAACATTAGTTGCATGATATACGTTGTAAGTAGAAACTTGAAAGAACTTAATCAAGATCTTTAGAAAATTCAAGAGTGTTCTCGTTCTTAGGAATTTAGATAAGAGAATAGGATAGTAAATATCAAAAAGTGAACATAATAGGTTAAGTTGATCATTCAGACTTTTTTTCATATTGAGTTGTATACGTAAACCCATTTACGTAGTTACAATAAGGTGCGAATCATAAATCAAATAGTAAGGTAAGCCAAAAGGGATATGTTTTATAGGACTGGTAATGAATTAAAGTGAGTCTTTCAGATGAACCAGTTAGACTAACTATAGATAGAACAAAGTTTACTAAACTAGAAATCGGATAAGTAGTAGGGTAATAGAGACAGGAAGAAGAAAGAATAAAGATAAACTAAGTAGAGTATAAGTTCAGCTAAGGGAAGTTATTAGAATGAGATTAGTACAAAAACATAAGGAGTAAGAGAAAGAGTTTTAAAATATCCTCAATTAAAGATTCAAATAAGAAAGAAGTAGAGAATTAGATAAGCTGCTAAGCTATTTAGGAGCTCAGTTAAATCCTCCAGTTAGCTAGCCAATTGAAGGATCAAAGTATAGTTTAAAAATGTACTTAGCTAAAAATAAGATAAGAAAGAGAGCTCAAACAGTGAGTTTGAGTAATAAGTTAAGCTAAAATAGAAGAAACTATTAGACTATGAGGAACTTAGTTGAGTTCTTTCGATAGTAGTTAGCCATTCAGCTAGTGTCTAGAGCCTACCTGAGGTAGAATAAAATATGCTTACTAAGTAACTTGTTACTTATTCCCCTCAGTTTTATTTTCTTGCAAGTTAACTTCTTGAGAAGTTGAGCTGGATCATGAGATGACTAGAAAGTGGGATACAACATGGTCAGGTTCTTACCTGAGCCTTCAGTTTCATATATGTATGTATATATGTATTCAATTTTCAGCAAAAAGCATGTTGAGTTGCATACTTATATTACTCATGTATATGAGTTGTACAATATCAGTGATGTATTTTCAGATATTAATATTAATAAAATAAATAAAATATGAGTTTTATTTACGATACTACATAAACTTTCGCATAACGTATATTTTCAGTGGAACAGCTTGTGTAAGGCTTTTGTTGTATATGTAGGACCCGCCGCCACGCATACCCCTGCTGCTGAATACTGAGATGCTTTTATTAATAATCTGAAAATACAGGTATACATAACGGGAACCTTACGGAAATAAATTCTACTGCTGTACAACTGAATACATCTGCGGAAGCGTAAACATATATATAACTGAAATATACAATGGGCCCAAATTGGCCTTTTCATATATACATGTTGTTCTGTACACTATTTTACATCTGAGTAAGATAAACATTTACAAAATGACCTATCAGGTCCAAAACTGAAAATATACATACTGAAAACTGTGGTGTGGGCCCTTTCTCGCTAGCCTCGATCCATCTGCTCCTCGCCAACAGTACCAAAGCTTGAAAAGGAAGGAAGAAGGGGGGAAATAAGTGATAAAGATCACCTAGTAAGCATTCCTTACTTCCCTTAACCCAAGCAAGCAACATACATTATCATACATACCTGGCTTCGACCCTATTCATACATCTAGTCGCTTGCTGAAATTTGAAAACTGATTTACTGATTATCTGAATCTCATTTATTTACTGAGTTTATTATCATTCCTGTCATGATGTGTATGTCATGTCATGCTGACTGAAAATAACTGATGATGCATGCATCTGACTATCTCTATATCTGTATGTACCCAAAGGTACCTGCTGTGCTGATCAGTCTGGTGAACACAGGGATTTGACATCCTAACCATATGGGTTGAACAGTCTAGCTACTGACTAGAAAGTTGAATATGAATGTTGGACGATCTGACTGGTGTCAGAAGGCTGAATCTAAAATGTTGAACAATCTGACTGGTGTCACAAAGTTGAATCCCACAGATACCCCCTCGAGTTCACCCATACTCTAACTCGTACATCGGGTTCTAAATACTGAAATCTACTGAATTCAGACCCCTTGATCCTCTCTCAAGCTATATGTCATGCTATGAGATGCATATACAGCTTTATTAACTGAATTTCTGATTATCTGATACTTATTTGGCCTTTAAACTGATTTCTCATGCTTTATTAATTAATTTCTGAACAACTGCTGTCGCACGGGCGTGTGGACAAAGTACACGGTCGTGCATGACTAACACACGGGCGTGCATGGCAAAGGCACATAGGCGTGTGCCCAGACGCAAGGGGTCGTGCGCTGGCTGTGCAACCGATCGTACTCGCTTCTGGAATTTTGGGTGTGTTTCACTGAAAAAGCTTACACATGGTCGTGTCCCTCAGGACACACGGGCGTGTGTCTACATTTCTGGTTGTGCACACAGCGTGCACAGGGCGTGCTCCTGTAAATACAAGGGCACACGGTCGTGTGTCTTGTTCTCCAACAAGAACACCCGACTGGAAATTGCACAATTCACATACCAATTCTCAATAAATTTCAAATCAACTTCTAACACACATTCACAACACCTCAATAAGCACATTATAAGCATCCAATTCAACATGCATCAATTATCAAAGATTCTACCATGGAAGCACCTCTATTCTCTCACTAAACACATTCAACAAGCATGCATGGTTCATGGATGGAAAATTTAGCATCTCACACAACAATCATCATCATATAAGCATGCACAAAGCTCATTAACATGTAATGGATTCATCCAAGCATCACAATTCATCAAAACATGCTGGGAAAACTCAAAGAGAAGTAAAAGAACACTTACCTCTCGTCATAGCCGCTGGAAGACTATCATTCCACTAATCTCTTGGCTCTCTAGCTTAATTGGGAGCTACTGGAAGCTGAGCTTCTTCTCTAAGATTGGGAGGAGCTGAAACAGAGAAAAACTTGCTGAAAATGGAAAGTGGGTGAGAAAAATGACTTAATGCTCTCGTCTCTCTCTCTTTTTATATATACACTTGCACTGGCGTGCAAGTCAATGTGCACGGGCGTGCACATGGGAAAATGAAGATTATTCATTTTTCATATTTTGCATGCGTGCACATGGGAAAATGAAGATTATTCATTTTTCATATTTTGCATGATCGAAACCTCCCTAAAGGAATCATACGAAAGTCACACAGACTCTGAAAACTTACTAACTCACCTCTGAACTTTTCTAGACTCCCAATCTATTTTTGGATTTCATTTCTAACCCCAAAATCTTCCCCTAAGGGCTTTTCTAAATCTAGGATGCTACAGTATATACTAATAAAAACCTTTTTCTTAGTACAATATAACAATATATTATTATTTTGATAGTAAACATAAATATTATAATAATAGTGATATATACAGCAACGGGTGCTACATGAAACATACTAAAATCATCTTTATAGCTCAATTAAGCAATAAACACATATATAGAAAACAGAGGGAAGCGGTAAAGAAATATTTACCTCTTGCCATGACTGATTCTTTTCTCTTTTTAAACAAAAAAAATCTCACTCTCTAGCTTGATTGGAAACTTCTGGTTCCTAGTTTTATTTTTTAGGGTTAGGTTACTCTGATATTGGAAGGAAATTTGGGTAAGAAAATGCATATAAAAATGGCTAAGCATAACTTCAAAGATGGTGACTTCTCAAGTAGGCATATACAGTTGTGCACCTTAGGGACACACGGTTGTGTATTGTGAAAAATGAAGATTTTCACATTCTTGCAGTCTACATAAAAAGGGCCTCCCAAAGAGACTTATACGCATACCACACAAACTCTAAAAATGACTATTTCACCTATGAACTTTATCAACTCTATTTCTATTATAAAATCTCATTTCTAACCATAATTTTCAGTTTAAAAAACAATTTCTAACCCTAAGATGTTACATATTAGAGATTAATAATCTTTACGTAACTTAAATTAGAATCATATAAAAAATTTTCAATCATA
Source organism: Anacardium occidentale (assembly GCA_026122585.1). NCBI lineage: Eukaryota > Viridiplantae > Streptophyta > Magnoliopsida > Sapindales > Anacardiaceae > Anacardium > Anacardium occidentale. The sequence continues at coordinate 245,338 of JAJEJH010000538.1, forward strand.
ATCCGACCTAAACTTTTTTTAAGTTGATTTGATGCAATCTAAATCAATCTAATATCGTCAACTGTTTTTATATTCTTAATTGTTTTTAATGTTTTTACTTTCTTTCCCAAATAAATCCAACCTATTATTACAAAACGTAAAACATAAAACTTTTATCTTCTTTGCATATGACTCAAAAAATTATATACAAAGACCCTTAAAAGCACATAAATAATTTTGATAATTAAATCTTATTCTTACACCTTCAAAATAAGATAAAATTTTAAATAAAAATAAAAACAATCAAAATAACTATTCAATTATGTACCATACCTATTGATTTCAAATATTAACATTTCTAAGAAATTCTATTATAAACATATTTTTATAAATATTTAAATTAATTCATATTAATTTGAATTAGTTTCGCATGGAATTAAATATGATTATTCCAGAAGTCACCCTGAGACTGCTTACTAGTTCAAGTTTTTTTCATTTTTTTAATTATTTTTGTTAATTTTTTATTCCTAGTTATTATTAATCAACATTGTACCAGCTGCCGCCTAGTAAATGCTAATTCACCTTCCGTTTGGTGGAATGCATCCAACGGTTGACATTTTCCTTTCTGATAAATCAGAAGAAGAAAGCGTGAACTTTTCTTACTTTGTGAGCCGCGGCCGCCTGCTATTTCGCCTCTCTAAATCCTCCGCATGTTTTTTGCTTTTGGAAACAAAATCAGAAAACAACCCCACCACAGTCCAAAACCAACAGTTCTATCTAATCCTTTTCGTTTTTTCCATTATTTATTATATATTCCTTATTTTCCCAGCTCTTATCTTATACAATTTCCTGCATATCCCAATTTCTGTTTCTTGTTCACACATGGCTGTTTCTCCGAGGGTTTTTCCGCCAAGAAAACGACGGCCGTCGGCCGGAGCATTCATATCTCCGAAATTGTCGGGGCGTAAACTCGTTGAATCTCTTTCTGTTTTATCTCAGGAAATCTCATCTCTGAAACCTCTGGAGTTTCTTCTTAAACGGAACTCTGTTTTTATTATTCGCGAGGTGAAGCTCTTGGGTGTCTTATTCGAAGAGCTTCTGGGCAATCGGGTTTCTGCGTTTTCGCCTTCATCTCTTCTCTGCTTTGAAGAAATGTACATAGTTTTGCAACGAATGAAGACGTTGATTGAAGATTGTTGGTACGGGAGTAAGATGTGGTTGCTTCTGCAAATCGAAACGGTGGCTAATAGTTTTCACGAGGTGACCATGGATTTATCGACTTTGTTAGATGTTTTGCATTTGAAAGAGCTGGGCTTGAGCCAAGATGTTGAAGACGTCGTCGTTTTGGTTAGAAAACAATGTTCCTCTCGTAGCAAAGCCGGTTCTACAGATCCGAGAGACAGTGATCTCCGGCTAAAGGTTTTAACGATGCTCGACGAAATCAAGAGAGAGATCGTTCCCGATCATTCAAAACTCAATGTAATTTTCCAAAGCTTAGGTTTACGCGACGCTTTGAGTTGCGGAGAAGAAATTGAGAGTCTTGAAGCCGAGATTCAGAATCAAAACGATAAAAAATCCAAACATCTTCTTGTTGCATTAATCGGACTCGTTCGGTACTCGAAATGTGTTCTTTTCGGCCAGTCAACCCAAAAATTGGACGCAATTCGGCGTCGGAGAAAAAAATCGTTGTCGGAGGCGAATTTCCCGGCGGATTTTCGTTGCCCGATTAGTCTTGAGCTGATGAAGGACCCGGTTGTCGTGGCCACCGGACAGACGTATGATCGCGAGTCGATTAATGTTTGGATTGAATCAGGACACAACACGTGTCCAAAGACAGGTCAGATCCTGGCCCACACGAAATTGATACCAAACGCTGCTTTGAAGAATTTGATAGCTATGTGGTGTCGCGAGCAGAGAATCCCTTTCGAGTACGCGGCAAGTAACGAGAAAGTTAACGGAGTTATAACTAACAAGGCGGCTTTAGAAGCTACCAAGATGACAGCTTCCTTTTTGGTTAGTAAATTGGCAACTTCTCAGTCAATGCAGGCTGCAAACGATGTCGTTTATGAACTTCGTGTGCTTGCCAAAACCGACTCTGACAGCCGGGCCTGCATCGCCGAAGCCGGGGCTATTCCTTTGCTTGTAAGGTACTTAGGTTTGGATCTTCCGAACCTCCAGGTCAACGCCGTTACAACGATCCTTAACTTGTCCATTCTGGAAGCAAACAAAACGAGAATCATGGAAACCGACGGTGCATTGAACGGAGTAATCGAGGTGCTGAGATCAGGCGCCACGTGGGAAGCCAAAGGTAATGCGGCGGCTACAATATTCAGTTTATCAGGCGTACACGCGCACAGGAAAAGACTTGGGAGGAAGACACGTGTCATAATGGGTTTGATGGACTTGGCAAAGAATGGACCCACGAGTTCCAAGAGGGATGCTTTGGTGGCAATATTGAATTTGGCGGGCGACAGAGAGACGATTGCGAAGTTAGTTGAAGGCGGAATAGTGGAGATGGTAAGTGACGTCGTTAACGTGTTGCCGGAAGAGGCGGTAACGATACTTGAAGCGGTGGTGAGGAGAGGCGGGCTGGCGGCGACTGCTCAAGCTTACAATTTGATTAAAAAATTGGTGTTTTTGTTAAGGGAAGGATCTGATTCAACAAGAGAGAGCGCAGCGGCTACTCTTGTGACCATTTGTAGAAAAGGAGGGTCAGCAATGGTGGCGGAGCTTGCAGTAATGCCCGGAATTGAGAGAACTATTTGGGAATTGATGGAAATGGGAACTCCAAGAGCCAGAAGAAAGGCGGCGACGATCTTGAGAATACTCAGAAGATGGGCTGCAGGGTTGGATGCATATGCTTCTTCTGTAATGAGTACCACAACAGTGAGTTCTTCAAGAATACTATTGCCCGGCTAACAGTGTAGTGGGTTGGAATAAGTTGAAAATTTTTTTACTTTGATTTGTAAAATCGATCAATTTAGTTGGTTCGTTTTCTACTGTCAAAATATCATTCTTTTATATGTCAAATAGATTCTTTGTTCGGATTGAAATTTGTACATATCTCTCCAGATTTTTTAGAGTTCTGTTTCGTTGAGTTATTCATGGTTGTTGCCATTAAATTGACTCGTCTGATGTAAGTTTCCAAACGTTGGAGCATCTGCAATTCTTCCTGTTTCAGATTTTTCTATTACCCACTAACCGACACTTGAAGGTGTTAGATTGTTTTCAACTAAATACAAGTTCGTATAGAAACCATGTGAAAATGTCTGACTCAAAACACGGATTGTTTCAAAGTAAACATCTTTAATATGGCAAGATGGCTCCAACTCAGAAGCCTCAAAGGCTGACTTTTCCTGTGTTTGTAAATGAAAGGCAGCTTTCTCACTCAAAAGTCTCCATATGATTTTCTTCTGAACTGCTTTAATCATCTCCAATTCTTTCTCCATCATTCAGCCCCCCCATCATTCTTTTTCTTCTGTCATCACTACATTTGAATTATTCCAAGTAAGAGCATGTTGATGTTGAAGTTACAAGATATTGCCCACATTAGAATTTTGCTGGAATCATGGTTTTCCTTCTAAAAAATGTCTCACAAAAGAGAGAGACTATAAGTTTATATTGACTCATTATCATCCATTTGATCTCACAGTACCGTCAACCTCATCAATACATAATAAACTATTCAAAGTTACAAGATATTATCCGCTTTAATCTTTATTAGTTTTATGTATTTTCCCCTAAAAGATTTCCAGCGTAGGAGAAAGAAATAATGCATTCATATGGACAAAGGTCCTTGAATCCTGAGATTTTTTCACATAAAGAGGGCATGTGTTATTGTCCTGTCCCAAGCTTCCCATGCTAGAGTTCTTTCGAAAAGTTGAGGTTCCATCGGGACTTAAGTCGTCAGATGTTAATTATCCAGGTGACTTAGTCGAGCCTACCAAAAATTTTGAGTCCCTGGCTCCAATGCGAGAGAAAGTGATTGAAAATTACAGGCCTTTGTTGCCCGATCTTCTCCCAGAACGACCTGTTCCACCAGCTGGTCCCAGCAAAAGGACCAACCACGTCGTTGGTTGATCTGTTTTCATTTCTTGCATTTCAGTCTGGGAAAGTTCGAAATCTATTCATTCGACTTAGAAACTATTTAATTTATTTGGGGCTTGGTTCATGTTGGGCAACATTCTGCAACCTTGATGCGCTTAATTTTTCTTTCCTATTCATTCGCCCGCCCGCTTTGTTTGAAAAATGATCTTCACTGGAAAATTTATTGGCTGGCTTCTGCTGTCTATGGCCTGCCTGCCTGCCTGCCTGCCATTTTTTAATTGTTTGTCCAGCTTCTACATAAAACAAAATACCTAATAAATGACTGCAACATCACATAACATGACAAAGGGCTGAATCAACTCGGTCCCCCTTCTACTTTGTTGATTGTAGTTTGAACACGTAAAGTGTACCAGAGCGGACCCAGTTCTGATCATTGGATGGTTCAGGCAGGGGGCCATCCAAGTTTTAGGATAGGACCTGAGAGGACCCCTACTCCAGTCCAGGCTCATTTATACACCCCAACTGGTAGCAATTAAGAAGAAGAACATCAATGGCTTATTTTTGACTTACGTTAAGGCAGTATGGGATGTGTCTGTTGTATGCGTAGGGAATTATTTCTATAATTTTATAAAAAGTAAATTATGTGCACAGACAAATTTTATTATCAAATTGAATCGACTTTTAAAATAAAATCAGTTTGGTTCGAGTTCAGCCTTCAGGGCTCATAACCCAGAAGTCCCAAGTTCCCATCTCCTGCCCACTTTCTGTTCAGACTGTTCTAGTCGCAGCTCCTGTCCAGATTTTTCAAAGTTGGTTGAAAATGGGGGAAAAAAAAAGAGGCAAACTCAACAAGTTTTGGCCATTGATGGTGGATTGATGGCGTCGGATCTACGAGATGGGTAAACTATTTTGTTTGTACATTCTTATTAACTAGATACATCCATGGCCTCAAATTGAAACTTTGTCGTAAAGTTTAAAAATACCATATTCCTGAAATTTTTAGCCAGCAGGGTCCAAGGTAGCTTTTGCAGGATTCTTTTTTCACTTCTTGCATTACAGAGGTAGGGATCAAGCTTGAAAGCAATACATTTATGAATTGGTCTGATAATATTTTTCTTCCATATTTATGATAATCAATAATTATACTATATACAAGATTGAATTAAAGTGATATAAAAAAATTTAATTGAATCATTTCTTTTAAATTTATAGAATCCTTTGAATTTGTCAGTAGAATCACTGAATGTGATAACTAAGTCTTTTACTCTTAAAATTTTGTTTATGATGGTTTTCAATAAAAAAACTGTAAATAATTAGATATTGGAGTAAATACCTAATCAATTTATAGTGAATTATTAAATTCCTATTAAGATTCAATAATCTAAAACACACACTTGACTGTTTATCCAAATTATAAACTATATAGTATAATGAGTTTAATTTTATTAATCACTTTTAAATTTATTTATAATTAATCATTAGACTATTTCAATTATCTAATTTTATAAATAAAAATATTAAATAATATTAACTCACCCTATAATTTCTTAACCATAAAAACTTTGCTGGAACATTTATTTTAAAAGATGAATAACATCATAATAGACGAAGTTAACAAAATCAATGGATTTCGTAAATCAAAAGTTTGATATTGATGGGTAGTTAGTGGGTTGCGAATCCATGCTCTCATATTTTGTGACTCCATTTTTTACACTCTAGCTATCCCATGTTAACCTTATCTGCGAACAGTAAGAAAATTTGTGTGTCGTAATCAGAAAAGTTATTTCCAACCGGTCCATTTTCTTTTCCTTTGTGCAAGCTTTTTCTTGCATTCTGGACCACAAACCTGAAGCCCGATTCTCTATCTCCCTCTTTATGTCTTTCACACTTTATTCCAATGGTAACGAGTCTCAGTGAAAAAGAGTTCTTTATATTCAACATTTCATCATTCCTAGTTTTCGACACATTTGAGAGCCTCTCTGAAGGGTTGTTTTGAGATGGGCAATTACAAGTTCAGGTTTTCAGATATGATTCCCAATGCGTGGTTTTACAAGCTCAAAGAGATGGGCAGAGCCAAAAACCAGAACTTCACCAACACAAATTCTCAATCCCTGAAGAAAAGACAGCCAACTTCAGCTTCAACGAAACCAAAACCAAAACAACCCCACCACCATTATCAGTATCCAAGGAAGTCCTATCATTTCTCTAGAGAGATTACCCCAACTGATAAATTCTATAATTCTCCCACAAAAACAAAAACCTCAGACGTCCATGTTCCTGACCCACCAAGAAAATCAACAAAACAAAGAAAACTCAAGAGAAGAACCACCAGGTCTGGTCCCAAGATTGTCAGTTCGTCCGTTTCTGCTGGCTGTAGCTGCCGTGGCACCATCTGGACCAAGTCGGATTCTCCGGCAGATTATTCTTCTTCATCACTTGATAGCAGTTCCCCAGAGCCGCCACGAGTTATTGAAGATTGTGTGCCTGATTACAGGTATGACAAAGTTTTTGCTCTTGGTCACTCTTTTGACAGCATGATGGCCTGGTCAAAAGCTTGTAGCTGCAAAGCCGATTCTGATAATAATGCGAAAGATATCGTTATTGATGTAGTTGAGAAATGTTTCGGGCCTAAAAATCTCGATGGGTTCGATAGTTTTTCTCAACTTGAACTCCCTCCCATCATAACCAGGCATTCCAAGGTCGTCAACCAGACCTCTAAACCATCCGAGTTTAGAAGAAGTTCAGCTAAACTGTCAGTTAAGGTTGTGAAAGAACAGAAGATGAGTCCAGTGAGAAAATCTTCTGTAAGTTCTCTTGGTGTACGCTTGAGAAATAATTCTCCCAGAATCGCAAGTAGGAAGATTCAGGCTCACGGGAGAAGGAGCAATACTTCATCAAGCTTGTCAGAGAGTTTTGCTGTGGTGAAATCATCAGTGGATCCTCAAACAGACTTCAGGGAATCAATGGTGGAGATGATTATGGAGAACAACATCAGAGCTTCAAAGGATTTAGAAGACTTATTGGTTTGCTATCTTTCATTAAATTCTGATGAATATCATGAACTCATTATCAAGGTCTTCAAGCAAATCTGGTTTGATTTGATAGACGTTCGGATTAAGCAGTAAGAATTGCTTCCATAACTCCAGATGTATATAAACTTTGTGTAATTTCCATAAAGAGTAAGAAGATAATTGAGCAAAATTTCAAGGTGTCCATTCTCTCTCTCAGGTCAGTTAAGCTTTTTCGGCATCAAATTTTCCGAAAAATAGAAAAGAGTTTTCTGAAGATCAGTACTTGCATGCTTTGGGACCCTCACCGTACAAAGTCTGACAGTTTCTTCCATCAACTACAGATTTTTCCTCCTAAAGAAACACTCTTTCAAGGACAAAGATTCAGTGTTTTTTTTTTTTTTTTTTCAAATCTTTCTTCCCATATCGAAAGAAAGGCCTCTTCCCTCTCTGGGCAGCTTGTCCACCAACAAAATAAAGCTGAAAATTCAAAATCTTCAAGGTAAAAATGCACTTCCTCGCCCTCAAGGTAGAGTGGCATATGTGGAGCATCTAAAGATGAGGGTTGAAAATCGACATACTGAGATCGAACTATGTGAAATTTTTCTTTACAGTGTGAAACCACAAAAGCTAGCTCTTACAAGATTTCATTGCTTTGGCAAAAGTTGAATTTGCTCTCTCAAAAAGTTAAAGTTACTTCGATAATGTCAAAAGCATGATACACTTTAAAAATTAATCTTAGCACGAGTATGAATGAACAGTAGAGTTGGTATGAACGGTTCAGAATTTGTCATCAAAAAAGAAAGAAAATTTAATAATATTTCTTGGAAAACAAACAAGGGTTTTGTCCATATATATTAAATATTGTGTCTTTCCACATTCTGAAACGAAGGCACACAGGCGGCTTCAACTTCATACCAACCATGTAAGAGAGGGATTTGTAATATATATTAATATTGAGAAGTTGAGAAGATGGTGGGAATGGTTGAAATTGAAAAAATCTATTTTTCCGTAGTTTTTTTCTTTTTTTGATAAAATGTTTTTTATTCGCATTTTAGAATAAAGTGTTTAGTCACTGATAATATACCTAAACACTTAGCCACCTCTTTAGGGCAACTTGTTAAAGTCTTATCGTATAACAACATCAGTAGTGTTACAGAAAATTTTAAAATATATTTTATTGGAAAGATTTTTTATTAGTTTTTAATGGGGTATTAATAATTTGATTAGGGTTTTTGTTGGTTTTGAGGGTCTATAATACTTTTCCATAACCGTGATGCACCAAATTCTATCAAATCAAATTCTTGTAAGTAAACATGTTCAAAGTTAGAACTTTTGATTCAGATTAAAAAATAAAATGTCCCACTATATGTGTATATTTAAATTTGAAATTACAACATTAAGGTGGATTGAATTCAACCACTATAATTGAAAAATGACAGAAGACGTTTGAATTTTCCCTATGCCCTAGGGGTGATGTTTTCATATTTTACTCAATTATTTAGGGTTTAATTTGAATTAAATTAAATTCAAATATAAATTAATTTAAATTTAATTCAAATATTAAATAATTAGTTTGAATTGATCAAAAATATCATCAGATTGATTGATAAAATGAATAATTTTATCAATAAAATTGTTTAAATAAAATTTAAATTAAATTTGAATTCTCTGCTACAACTTCCATAATTGAAAAATAATAGAAGGGGTTTGTTTGTTGTCTGTCCTTCCTGCTGCTTGTAATGGATCAACTAAAAACAAAAAAGGAACTGAAATTTACGAGAACCATTACAGTTGAATGAATAGTTAGTGATGTGACTGAAGCTTATAAAGTTGCAGGAGGGAAAATGCTACTAATTTAAATATCATATATAGCCTATCCTTTGGTAGGGAAGACCTTGAGACACTAAAATCTTGTACCCAAAATTATGTTATGCTATAATTTGATATTTCTTCTCCTTTAGGCAGAAGTTCGTTCAGATTGGAATTTGTGTTAGATTTGAATAAACTAAGTTTGAATTCAACAAATTCAACTTAAAATTGACACTTTGTTGGCATTACATACTAGAATTTCTTTTCTAAATAATTTTTTTTCTCAACCATTCAATACGTGTATGTGACGAGATCCTAATAGTATTATAAAATCTTATGAAAATAAAAAAGGAGTTGTCTGTAAATTTTTAGGGTTTGTGATGACAAGTCAAAGAAAGATTTTATAACAAGTCCTCAAGATGCCATTCAAAGAAAACAAATGAAATAAAGAAAAATAACAATATATCTAGAGATTTTGGGTCTGTTTCAAGTTTCACACTCAATGTTTTGCTATTCTTGTTTCTCTTTTCAATTTGTATTTTGAATATATTATATTGAATTAATTTTGAATAAGATAAAATATGAATTATAGGTGAATTTAAATAAATCGAATTCGAATAAGGGTTAGGTCAAGTTGGTTTGAATAATCAATAACATCATTTAAGATGACGATGATTTGTTGAGTAGTAATGCACTATAACAATGATACTTAAATACCAAGGTTGAAACAATGAGTTTTGAAGATGCCATTCAAAGAAAATAAGTGAAATATATACAAGTAACAAAGCATCCAGAGATTTTGGGTTTTGTTTCAAGTTTTGCACTCAGTGTTTTGCCATTCTTGTTTCTCTCTTCAATTTATATTTTGAATGTATTAAATTGAATAAGTTTTAGATAAAATGAGATATGAATCATAGGTGAATTCAAACAAATCAAATTTGAATAAGAGTTAGGTCAAATTGGTTTGAATAATTAATAATATCATTTAAGAAGACAATGATTTGTTGGATAATAATGCACTATAACAATGATACCTAAATACTAAAGTCGACTTAAAACATATGCATAATGCCTAATTTCATATTGAATTTGTTTAATATTCTTGAGTTGATCTTGCTAAATACTTACACTCTCTCAAGTATTCATTCTCTCAACATATATATTAAATACATTATAGATAGCCGTGATAATACACACTATTGTTTTATTAAATTCTAATCATTATTATCTTAAATCTATTTATGTAAAATTTATAATTACATAATTTAATTAGCGATGAAAATTCTCATGAATATGTTTGTATCTTCATTTGTATTCCCCTGTTTATTTTGTTTTGTTTTGTTTTTTGAAGGAAACTACCAGAAAGACGTCAAATGGGATTTGGTGGGAATTTGTTAAGAGTTCGGGCAAAAGAAAGAAGCAGAAAAGGTAAACAAGTGCACGAGGGGAGGAAGAGACAAAGATCTTTGGAAATCTAAGCTCATTGGGATTGCGTAGAAGTACACGGGTGCCATGCAATGCAATGTAATACAACCCATTTATTTCATTTTCCTTCGCTCACTCTCATGCATGTGCTCCTGTCTGTCTCTTTTCTTCTTTTGTTTCCACCAAAATACCAATGCAAAAGACCACGGATTCATGTTTTTTGTGTTCTTTCCTCTCAACCATGTGACCTCACGGATTGCTTCATGTAAAATATTAATAAATACTTGAAAGTTTTAAATCTTACATTTACACCCCTTTAATTTCACTTTCTAACTATAAATTTGAAACTAATTTATAAATGTATAAATTATCAGATAATCAATAAACTTTGCACCAAATAATGGGTATCAAATTATGTTATAATAATTTGTTATTATATGAATAAATAATTTTAAATTAAAGATAACGTTACACCTAATCACTTAATGGTTTTATCCTTAATTTTTGAGAAGATACAATGATACTAATTTTTAAGTGATTTTGTTAGTGTATTCATTGTTTATGTATTTTGTTTTATTATTTATGCATGAAATATTATAGAATATGGAGACCCTACCCAACACCTACTACTACTACTACTACTTAATTGTCAATTAAAAGGAGACAATTATTTGATTGTTGCAATCTTACAATCTATAGCAAAACAATTAAACAATTATTTGATTGTAAGGCTTGAAGAGATGTAAATTATCAAGTAAGGTGACTAATGAAGGTTCACTTCAATGAAAAAATCACAACAAAGGAATTTAGGGTGAACTGGATTATACTATATCAGGAAGAAAATAATTGACACTTTGTGTTGGCATTTATAACCCTCCCGTCCATGGCAAACCTTAGATTCAATTATGCATATGAACTCTCTGGAACAAAAAAATGAAACATTATACTGGTGTGAATTCAAGTGTATAATAATAAGTTCATGTGTAGAATTAGATTCTTATGGAATCAAATTCCAATTGTCAACCCAAAAGTTAAGAGTGGATTCAAGCCAAATCAATTTTGAACAAGGATTAGCTTGAGTTTGGCTTGCTTGAATGTAAATAGTTGTTATGGGAGAAAAAGAAGAAGAGTCATAAAAAAAAAAAAGAAGAAGAAGAAGATGTAAACAGTTATCCGAGTCTGGCCTAACTCAGATTGCAACCACCCTAGCCCAAAAGAACAATCTCACGTTCAATTTGGGTCTAATTCATATCCTCATGTAAGTGAATCCACAGGCCACAATAATGTTGGGTGTACTTAAGACAGATATGAAATACTTTTAGAAAGGCCCAATTCATTTATAGCCTTCCCATTGATACGCGGGCCCTCAGAAGTGGATAATTCAAGCTAAAATTTGTAGGATTTAGTTGTGGTATTTAAAGACAGCTAGGAGAGAATAATAGTAAATTGTAAAGAAATACAGCAATATAATAGTTGTATAATGTAGTTCCTACCGAACAGCATTACAGGTGAGCAAACATTTTATTCCTATCAAAGAGCATTATATGTTTTTCTAGAAATGTTTACATACAAATCTATGTATAATCAACACTTTTCAAAACGCAATTCTCTTCAAACCATGATTCCCAAAACTGTTCATCAAACCAATAGCGTGAAAAAATTTAACAAAAAAGATTTTGAACTCCAATGAAGTATTGTAAATCAAGAGCATTATTATGTGATACGGTATGAAATTGCAAAAGTATTGATCGTGCACCCATATATTATGAACTTAGAAACTTGAAAATGCTGTGTAGTAAAGCAAGGATGAGAGCAATCAGAATCTGATCTGCTATTGTGATTGTCTTGAGAGTTTTGCTAAAATGTTGCTTTATATTTAGAGATGAACATTTGAGTTCTATGGAGAAAGAAGGTTGGGAATCCGTAGACTGAAAGATATATTCCCCTAGAACACATCTGAATTCCCCTAAGCTCCATTCCTGTCATAACAAGTGGAAACTTTTTGTTAATGAAAACACACAACGAAACTTCTGGGCAACTTCATGAAGACCTGCATAAAACAAACTCCACCATGGCGGCAACAGGTAATCGGGCAAAAGAGATGCACAAAAGCAACTTCATCAATACAAACATAAAAACAAACTCCACCGTAACAGCAAAAATTAATCAGGGCAAAAGAGATACACAAAAGCTACACTGTTTAGGAGGGAAACAAGACCAATTTGTTACCTCAAGCTGTTTTCCCACAGAGACAACAATTGTATCTGGGCCTGCACCGAAAGATAAACGAGTTGGCCCTGATTGCATCCAGTATTTACATTTTTTGGTGGGTAGGTGAAGGCTTAAAACATAATCACACAATTTGTTCATCTCATCTGCTGATGGTGAGCTTTGTTCATTGATAATATCTTCGTTGTACTTGTAAATGCTAAGAGTAGATTGTCTCTCGTGGGTTCTTCGAGCAGATTGCTTACTCAAGTGTTCTGCAAAAACTTGACTCAATTGTTCCGCAATGGCGTCAAGTCTACTGGCAACATTCTCCATCTTCTCACTGTAAACAAAAAAATTAGTATATAAATTGTCCAAAATTCAAGAACCATTTCAGCCAACAATGTGATTGTGGTATTCTCCCAAAGAACTACAAGCAAACATTACTATAGAAAAAAGCCCCCTTCTCCCCTATGAAGGTCTCCGTTTCTTCTTTAAAAATGCAGTCTTAAACTTGTACATGCATGACATTTTGTCTTCTAGCAAATGAAATTATTACAAATTATGAAAAATTCCGTTAACTCCAATCAATTTTGTTACTAATAGTTTATTCCCATGATTAAATTTTGAATCTGGAAAACTTTTGCATAATACAAATGCGAAAACTAATGCCCGCTTAACGAAGCATCAAAAACTAAATTTGACGCTTCATTTCATTTACTGTATATATACACTCTGCTACTTCTCCATAGACTAGAATTCAAGTCCCAAACCTCTCCGTCATAGAGGTACCAAGATTGGGTTCAAATCAAATTAAATTCGAGTACGGGTTAGCTCAAATTCAGTTCAACTTATTCAAACTCTTCTCGGACCAACCTCAAGTTTGGTTTGACTCTAAGAAATTAAATAGGAGTTCACGTTTGGTTGGAATCAAGCTGAGTTCAGTTGCATCACAATGATCTCGTTTGGACAGTTTCAGCTCGAGGTTGCTCAGTTTTGTGACCCTAAGGAGCCAAACACCGTGGACTCAAGCTCGGACAAGATGGATCGCACCCGCAAAGCTCAAGCTCGCTTGGGAGCTGATTGTTATAAGGTCGATTGAGCCCAGCTCGCAAACATGTTTCATTGGGGAACTTGAGATAGGTTGACAGGACTTATTATATTATTCTATGATATCGAAATAATAATGAACATATATATATATTGAAGTTCATCGCATTTAGAAGCCCTGGAGGACGGCCAAAGGTACGTGTAACATTAACTTAGTTATTGCAAAACTTAATCGATTCCAGTATTAAGGGAATTTACCTGAAACTCTGAAATAATTCAGCGCCAATATATTCACGTGCCCAGTCCATTCTTTCCTTTCCCAAACGAACCCAGAGAATTTCCTCTTTACTACGATTTTGCCCTCGACTACCTTGCCGTCCACTCCCAGTATCTCTTCCCTCCAAAATTCCAAAAACTCGCTCCGCTTCTCTCACAAATGGCCGTAACTCTTCCAGTGAAATCTCGTGAAATTTGATCCTAACCGCGCCGAATTCGCGAGCCGATTTCAATAGCCGATCCACAGAATCAGAATCCCTGGCTAGGAGTGATCGCAGATCGATTTCATCTAGAATTTGCAGATGGCTTGTGGACATGAGAAAATGAGGCAGATGCAAGTCGAGGTCGGACACGTGCAACGAGTTGTCTAGATATTGGGACAGAAACGGATTGGCTGCCGAGCGTGATCCTGAGGCCTTCGGAATAGGAGAAGGAGGTGGCGCCTCAATGTTTAGATGACTATCGTTGCGCATGACAGCCATGAAGGGCGTAGGTTAAGAGAATTAGAAGATATATGAAGAAAGAAAAAGTTAGTTATAAAGAAGACGAAGGCGTAGCAGGCACGTCTTCCTTGTGAGATATTGCACTGAATGCTGAGGTCTTCTTCATCGTCCTTTAATGGCCGAAGGTGGTGGAGGCCATGCCAGGCTAATTTTAGATTTGCCACGTCAGATGGATCCTGAATGGGCCTCTAAACTTATCTCAAAATGGGCCTTTGGTTCAAGTATGTGTGATTGAATCTCTTACTAGGCCCAATAAAGAGGAATTCATATTTCTAAGAGAGTTAATCGAATCTAAACATAGAAAAAGCTTCAGTAAGTGTTAAAAGCAGAAAAGAACCATCGTGAAGATAAAATAGAAGAAGGATCGTCGGAGAAGACGACAAATTTATATGGATATGGAAGGATAAAGAAATTCAAGTCTCTTCATTCTCACAGTAGGAGTCTCTCTCCATGTTCGCAGAAGGAGAAACCACTTTATTATAACTTGACACACTTTTCACAGTAGGAGACATGGACATGTCTGTCCATATTCAAGTCTCGCAAGGGTTCATACAAACTCATGGCTTAATAAACACACCAGAAAGCAGTGATTAACTTTAACCCGACTCTCAAATCTTTATTTTTTGTTGTGATCATCGTTTATCTTGTGTTGGAAGAACATCTCCCGTACAACCCATCTCCTTTATTGCTGCTATTTCCAGGCTCATGATAGCCAATGTTCTCAATGGCCCCAACAGTATTGAACAAGCGCCTCTTGTTGATCTCCTCCACTAGTGATAGGTGCAAAAGCTGGCTGCGTATATCCATCATTGAACGAATCCTGGACACCTTCCCCAGATGGGTATTGGAGCCACGAGCTCCCCATGAATTTTCTTTTTCATAGCACTGTTTATGACTTGATGTGGGGCAAAATCTTGTGGACTTGTTGGTCCTTGCAATTCGTAGAGGCTCACTTGAATCAAAATCATCTTCATTGTGCAAGTAGTAATCCACGTTTGAGTACTTTAAGGAGCTAATGGAGCCATTCGAACCTGCATCATCGGTATTCAATATGTCTTCACATTGTTGAAGCCAGTTGCCAGCAGAAGATATGAAATATGAGAGAAAAGCATGTGAGGAGGAATAAGAAGAGTTGGAGTAGAAAGGATGGTGGCCATGAATTACTGCCTCATCTTCTTCATCTTCATAGCCGAAGCTATACTGATGATGGAGTTTATGTGAGCCACGAAACTCCTTCCAGTTTGGAACCAAAGAAGATATCTCTTCCTCAATCATTTCAGCAATTTCAAGAGGTTCCCAATCAGTTATCTCCAATTCCTTAACCATCTCCAATGCAACTTCAGTTGCTGTGTCACTGAATATATCAAACAGAAAGTATATGTTCCTGCTTTGACCTGTAAACATTGAAATTGTTAGCTTACTTTTGTTATCTTTCAATTAGCAGTTTTTCTAACAACTCCAGGCAAAAATTCCACCGTGGTAAAGCATGGAGATGCTGGTATGCATGGACATCCAAGAGTGAACTATTCTAGTTTTAGAATGCAAGGTCCAAAATCAGATCTACAGTAAAATGTGTCTATAACGATAACATCTTGATAATCGACCGGAAAAATGTTACGGTTTTAAGTCCAAATTTGGAGATGAGAGTGATTAAAGTAGTACCATTTTTGTCTGAAATTTTTACTTTGAGAAAAATGGTGTCATCTTCAGGATTCATGGTGCCAGTGATGGTCATATCTGTTGTCTTAGTTGAATCCGGAGCCATAAAAGATGATATTGGCTTTACAACTATTGTTCCATCATCCGATGCTAGAAATGGGTCAAGCAAGAGCTCTTTAGCTGGCAATCTCTTTGAAACATTCTCCAAACATTTCCCCACAAAGCTTCGGGCCTCTTCATCTTCAATTCTGTAAAATGCTTCCGGCAGCTTTCCCTGGAGATTAATTGAGCAATTAACAAACAAATTCCTCGTCAGGTTCCCATAATAATAATGACTTGAAACAGTTCAATTACCGAAGTCACTTTCTTGTAAATTTGTGCTGGGTTGGAGCACTCGCTGTATGGAAACTCAGATGTAAGCATCTCAAGCACACACATGCCAAAGGAGTATATATCTACCAGCTCGTTATAATCCTCTTCGTACAATTCCGGAGCCATGAACTCCGGTGTACCTATAACACTGTGAGCATGTTGAGATCTACGGAGAATAGCTGCCAGGCCAAGATCACCAATTTTAACCTGCCCCAGATGGCCATTGACAAAGATGTTATCGCACTTGAGGTCTCTATGTATCACAGGCAGGTCAAGGCCATGGAGATAGACAAGAGCACCAAGAATCTGACGAGCCCAGTTTTTAACTGCTCGAATGTCGACTCTCCGGTACTTGTTTCTGTACCTGTATCAACCATACCTGGCTCAGATAAATCTTACTACAAAGAAGTTTCATGTTCTGTACTTTGAGGAGGAGGAGGAGGAGTTACTCTCTAAGGGTGCCGGAGGTGAGCATTTCAGTGATGAAATTGAAGGTTCTTCGTTTGACGTCGATCCAGGATGTGTAAAACCGGATGATGGAGTCGTGATTGAGGTTCTTCAGGAGGTGAACTTCACAATAAAGCCGCTGCAATTCCTCTGGCGAACGAAATACTTCATTGAGTTTCACTTGATTCCAAGCTACTTCCATTCCCAAGACTTTATCGAAGGCTTTGTAAACTGTCTTCATGGCTCCTTTCCCAAGAATTTCCCTCAACTATAAACCAGCAACATCACCTTCATTATAGCCATGCAGGAAGATATATAAATATCTATGTTTAACATGAAAAGAAGGTTTTGAGCTCGTCTCAGAGGTTCAAATTCTGAGACTCACCCCAATCTAGGCCCATTCAATCTCTTCTCACATTCGAACTCACTTGGACTCGTTCCTTCAAAAACTTATTTAGATTTAGCTCGAGTCCGGTTAGAGTTTTTCGCCCACTTCTAGGCCTGCACCCGAGGACCCAAATTTAAGCCCACCACTAGTGGCCAACGTGCCAATTCTCGTAGCCATTAGCTCGAGCCAGTATCAATGAAAGGTTGCATTATTTAGAAGTAGTGTGGAAAACACCAAGAAAGTGCCTTCAACAACAGCCAGCCGGCGCCGTCCTTGATTAGTCTCTATTTACTACCAACTTTTTATAAAGTAAAGAAACACGGAGCATAGTTTATAATTTTTCCCACTACTTATTGCACAAAAAAAAGAATTCTTGGAACTATTGTAGAAATTTTCTAACAGGGACTAACATTAATTATGTATTTTATTTGATTAAATCAGAAAAATTATGAAAATTTACACAAATTTGTATGATACTATGAGGTGTGGAAGGCAACCATCCTCATCATTCATTTGAAAAATTATTTGTTCCGTATATATAAAATATCACTATAACTCTTCAAATTTTGTTTTTCTTATATCATTATTTGTTTTTTATTAACCTCTTGTATTTAATTTGATTCACTTTGCCCTTATAAGTTTTATTTTTAGGTCCGTCACTAATATAAAGTGAATTTCATGAGTCCTACAAATTCAAAGAAAATGAATCCACCAAGTATATCAATAAATGTTAATTCGAATAATAGATCATATTGAAATTATATTATTCATATAAAAATTAAAATTACAGCTAGAACTGGAATAATCAGTGAGCAATATGATATGCAATAATAAAAGTATGTACTAGATGCAATGAAAAACCCTAAAATGATTAATGCAAATATGTATATGGTGTATTATGTATCACACAATAAATTATGTCATTATATTAAAAAAAATATCACAAACATTTCCTAAAAATTTAAAATTTCTAAAATGCACTGTTATTTGTCATTATTTCTTTAAAAAAGTGTATCAATCTGTTGTAATAATCCTAAAATAGGTATTGATTTTGGCATGCGTGATATTCATGAGGAAACGAATCAGAAACAGAAACTTACACGTCTGTAGCGACCAGATGGATCTGTTTCGACGTATGGAAGAGTCTTAGTCGTCGTCTTGGCTGCATCAATGCAACCTAAAGGTGGATTCTTGAACATGACTGAGAAAGAGATCAAAGACCCTCCACCGGACAATTTTCAGAGCTTATTTTTATGTCTAAATATGTAACTTTATATTTCTAATATTATTGAATTCAAACAGTAAGAGAAAGCGAAGAGAAGAGATTTATAATTACGGGATGATCCGCGGCTTTCCTTCATAGTTATTATAAGAAAAGACTCCGAATAACTGCCAAAACAGCCTCGAATAATCGACACAAAGCATCATCCAAGCCATTTCCGCAACTGCTTTTGAATAATACTCGTAGTCTTGGGCAATCATCTGGCTTAAAAGACCTAAAAATGAACGAAAGTTCTAAAGAGCTAGCAGAAAAAAAGACTGTGACTGATGGAGAACTGATTCTTGAGATTGAAGAAGATGATCAATAGTCTTTGGGAGCTTGGCATGGAATATTCAACAGGCTTTGGTGCGAAACTTGAAGAATCTATGGCCACGCTTGTACAGCACCATTTTTGGACAAGATTTTAATGGAGAATGGGAGGAGAAAATCGGAAGGATTGGTTTAGATGTTGAGGAGGTTGAAGAGATTGAGAGAAGAGAAAACAAAGCAGTGGAAAGATTATGAAAAAGCTAGAAGAGATGGTCGTTGTTGATAATTAAACATGCGGCCCTGATTACAAAATTGAGGTGGCGCAATTTGATCAGGTCCATAAAGAAATAATTAGATTACTGGGTTTCAGTTTAATTAAAATGAAATTAGTTGGCATATTGGGAAGGCCGTATCTCATGTATAGTGGGAAGGGTTTTCATCTACACAGATAGAAGGTGATATACGGTGAGATAAGAGTGTGATGGCCTATTCGAATCGACAAAACATCGTTTTTAATTGTTATTATCATAGTCTATCTTAGGTAAAATCCTATATTAACAATCCAAAAACACACAATAATTGGTTTTCCTAACTTGTAAAATTCGAATACGAAATAATATATTACAAATGGGATTTGAACAAAATTGGACAACAATGTGTATACATAGGTTACACGTATGATTAAAAAATCAGATCAAAATTGAGATCAATGATTTTGATTTATTATTATGAATCTTACCTGTTCAAGAAAGGTTGAGGTGATTTAATAAAGACGAAGAGGAAATTATTGATAATGGGAGCTTCTGTGGATGAACAATTTAGTTGACTATTAAAAATGATGACAAAGATAGTGGTCCAGCGAGGCGGAGACAGATGCAAACTTTAATTTCATTTTGGACAAATAATATGAGAAGAGGTCTGAGTTCTGACCTACTGACTAGAAAGTTGATGGGAAGCTCAGAAAACTACAACCTTTGCTTTCCTTTTCAATGGAACTGTGGTTAAAAGAAAGAAAGAAATAAAGAATCCCCACTATCTCTTTTATTCTTATCTTCTTTCTTTTGTCGACAGGTGAGAGTGAGGAGGCCTCTAGTTGTTTTGTCGCAAGCTGAGAATTATACATAAAAGAGTTGACAATTTAATGTTTTTGTGA